>JACEGR010004272.1:0-89799 GCA_014170235.1 Listronotus bonariensis
ATATGAAACTTTGTGTCTGCCCCGTGGCGCAGTGGACAGAGCTTTAATCTTCTGAAGCCAGAGGTCGCCGGCTCGATTCCCAGCTGGAAGACATATTAAGGTAGTAGTTATTTAAAAATTACGACCGTGGTGGCACTACCGCGTTGTCTCAAAAGGTGCTGTGAAATGCATAACTGCATGTTTCACTGCTTGGACAACGTTGACGGAACAGGGGAATGATGGGTTAAACATCTTATAACCCGGCACTCATGGTACTCTGGTATTTGGGCATATGCCTTCGTGGGAAGTCAAAAAAAAAAAAGATAAAAGATTTTGGTTTAGTTCTTTAAGTATTTTCTGAAGTACCTGAAACGTAATTGTTACTGTGCAAAATTACCTTAAAGTTGCGTTAACTTTAAAGTTACATTTATTGGTCGCAGTTACTTTGTTGTGTTACTTGTTTAACACGTTAAAGTTTTGATAACTTTATAGTAGCGGTGAAAGTAACTTCTACGTATTTGCTACTTTAGAATTTCCTCTAAAGTTATGGATCTTTGTAGTAATATTTACGATAAAATTAGCTGGCCCGCTACTCTAGAAAGCTATTGTATAGTAGATTTTACTTTCCACTTCGTTTTAAAATTACTACAAAGTTAAAATTAATTAAAATAAATAATAGTTTAAAAAACTAAAAACACGCTTTTATATGCAACCGAACTAAAAATTAGAAAATAATTTTTCATTACAAAGAGTGTGTCACTTCAGAGTAAAAAGTGGGGTGCTTAATATATTAAATGTTATAATTATTCTATTTGCAAATATCTATGAGGGAAAAGTTATGAAAAATAGTAAAATGCACCCCACGCTTTTTACTCTGAAGTGACAAACTCTTTGTAATGAAAAATTATTTTCTAATTTTTAGTTCGGTTGCATATAAAAGCGTGTTTTTTTAGTTTTTTAAACTTTTATTTATTTTTCATTTTTAGTTCGATATATCAATTAGTTTTTTAAAAATAAATGCTCCAGTTTATTCACTAAAATTTCCTTCGCCATTTTATCAAGAGTAGTATTAAGGCATTTATTTATCCTGGCGGTCCTAATCAGGATAACGGGATACTGTTTTTAAATTATTGCATTGTCATCGGTCCTTGATACGTGTGCAAAGTTTCAAAGAAATTGAATTGCTGGAAGTTGGTAAAAATTAGGCTCAAAGATTCCGTTACATAGATAGATAGTTACAACCCAAGCTAATAAAAGCGTGTTAAAAAAAAACTTTATAGTACTGCCACTTCTATAGAAAGGCATGATATGTTGTTATATTTACATGGAAATCGTTCCCAAGTCTCTTAATCTGGGGAGCTGTTCGGATCTGGTCTAAGTCTTTTCCTTTCTAAATATTTTCAGTATTTGGGCCAAAATAAAATTTTGTTTTGTTCCTACAAAAGTGGTACGATCGTAAAATATATGCCACGCTTTTTTTGGGTAGCCACAATTTTAAAAACAAAACAGTATTTTCCTCCCTGTATTAATAGTGGAGATAAGTAAGAAAATAATACAACAAACGACACTTAAAATCACTTGTACAAATAATTTTAGTTCCATATAGAACTTAATAGTGACTTTTGGAACCATGAAGAAGTGAAAGTGAAGAAGAACAGTCGTCGATACTACCCACTAAGTGGCAAAGACTTTGAACACCCATTTTATAGGATATATCACTTAAAAGTAGTTATTAAAAAAATCGGAATATTTTTTTGTACAAGATGGACACCGTTAGCTTAGATGCCAATTTCTTTTCGTACTAAAATAATTAGTTCTTTAATATTTTAGCATAAAAAAACTAAAGAAAACTGAACTCATATAGCTTATAGAAATAATAAAAAACTATTTTTCAGCACTATTAAGCAATTTGGCATATTTTTGTCATTTCTCTTTTCAATAACAAAATCTTAAAACATGCATTTGAAAAGGGCGCGTTGTTAATTTTTGATGTATCATCATCACATTTGACAGAATTTTTTTATTCGTTTTAGTTTCTTGAATTTGGCAAGGACCAAAGATCAGCTTATTGATCCATATTATTTATGGTTATAATATAATAATGATGTCTTCTTCCATTTTCGATGACATTTGATAAAATAATGATGGAAGATGCTAATAAAATACCATTTTAATTCGTTAAACAAAGACAAATCGACGACCGACGACATTTAAAGAAACAAAAGAGTCCACCAAAGTAGTGACAGCCACGTTGCTGGTTGCTGGCACGTAAGCGCGCCGTAGCGATGTAAGTCGCCGTTACATATTTATTACCATTAAAATGTTCCCCATTTTAGTCGAAGGCACGTAATGGAATAGTAGTAATTACGTTCCTATCAACAGTAATTACAACTTTAATGTTCCCAACAAAATTCGCTGGAACGTAAAGGTGACTAAAAATGCTGCTTGGGACTACGGTTTGAAACTTAGTTTTGAAAATAATTATTTATGACATTTTATAAAGACAAGTTCCTATAAATATATGACCGGAGTTGCTTTGTTTCTAAGATACAGTGCGTTAAGGTTTTTTAACAAGTACATATTTTATATATATCTTAAATACACTTAAACCGGTTTTATTAAAATTACGTTTCTTTAATGTACTATAGCACTTGTAAAGCTTTGACTAAATTAACTTTATTAGGTCCAGTTGCGTTTCAGTGGGCATCACAACCAATTATATTAAGATAAAAATATACGCCACTGACTTTTTATGAAGTGTTTATATTTCTTTGTTCTTTTTAAGCAACTAAAAATACAAATTTTTAGTGTTGTACATTTTATCTGGCTTCGTATTTAAGATATTTTATAAGATACCATTTTTTTTAATATAACGCTCTGTATCTCGAAAATAAAACAATTTTGGACATACGTTCTATGATTTTTTTTATAAAATGATGTAAAAATCTACTTAAAGTTTCATACCGTAGTCAGGAAATACCACGTCTATTAATTCGAAAATTTTTCTTTTTTAAGCAACCCTGTACATCAACATACAATTTTTTTCGTGGAAATGTATTCTCTCATTAAGTAGAACTTTTTAAGCAGAGGCACTTTTTTGTAAAGTTAATAAAAAGTTTCCTATTTGATAAAAACTTTCAAAGACACGCTGTATTACAATTTTATTTTATCATAAGAAAAAATTTTTGGTTTGGTGTGACATTAACTAAATTAAGAACATTTTTACTCTAAAATTTTTTATTTTAAATACAATTTCTTCTCACACAATATAAAAACAGTATTATGGCATTAAAAAAATGTCCACAAAAATTAAAAAAACATTTAAAAAATAATTTTAACAGAAAATTTAAACATGAAGATAAATTTCTGATTTGTAAAGTGAAAAAGATTTTTATAGGACGAAAACGATGTAAATTATTATTCTTAAAAAAACTTTAAAACTTTATGTTTGATTTTTAAGTGACTTACGTCTAATTTTTAGGGTTTTTGTAAGGAATTTAATTATGTTTCTTTAAAGGTGGTAGAGAATGTTATGTTTTCAATAATACTACATTCTTTGACTTCCATTGCTTTTATTTTTAAGTGATACATGACGTTTTGAATGGTATCTTTCTCCAACCGTTTTCAAGTGATAACTTACACCCTACTAAGAGTTATTACTTGAAAAATTTGGAGATAGATACCATTCGAAACGTCGTGTATCAGTTAAAAATAAAGGCAATGGAAGTTCAAGAAAGTAGTATTATTAAATTTAATTATTTCGAAATATAAGTTTAATTTAAGAATTAAAGCAATTTTGTTACTCCTCGATTGGTAAATAATTGCTTTAACTAAATTAGTATGTTCGTGGTTTAGCATCATTTAAAAGTGTGTTAACTTAGCTTGACGCTTTCAGTAAAGGGTTCCAATTGAACTGCCTAAACTGTAAACTGTATGTTTAAAGGCCTTGAAAATCGTGATTCGGTAACTAACAAAAGTCAAGTCGATATTTTGACTTTTTATGAAAAAATAGGCTTAGTTGTTGTAAACTTTAATTTTTTTCTTTTAATAGGAGGTCAATGGATTAAACATCCTATTATACCTTTAAAAACAGCGTATTAGCAATTTGCAACATATTAAACGAATGATTTAATATATTTATAAAATATACTTTTTGGTTGCAGTAAACTACTTAAATGCAAATATGAAAACGATTGCTTAGAGCCATTCTTTAAAATATACCTTTTTTGTGTAGAAAGCATATGGCGTTTACTGCTTTACTTAGATGGTACATATAGAGTAGCACAAGAAAAATCTGGGACGTTTTAGAGACATTTAAATAGTATAGCTAGCGCCTTCTAGTTTACACATTAAAATCAACATCCGATCTGAGTGGCCATTGTTTAAAAACCCAAAGATACCCAGTTAAGTTAAAATATTCTAAACAAATTAAAATTTATTGAAATAAATAAATAATATTTTTTTACCTTGACACCATGTAACTTCCTTATTATCAATTTTTGGATATAGGTATGTTTAGTTAAATTCTATTATTTTTTACTTTAGCAAAATAAATCTGTGGATTTTCTGTGCACCATTAATTAGTAAACACTCTGTATACTATTAAGCCACACCGTTAAAACACTAAATAAAAAAATAATATATAATAAATACTATAGAATTTATTATAATAATAAAAATAATAAATTATTATTAAATAAAACCAAATAACTATATGGTTGGTATGTTAAAAAATTATTTATTTTGTATTTAATTATATTTCTTCACTATCAGCAAAATTTTGGTAATGTAAACAGAGCAATTCTTGCTTTTAACGAAATTGGTATAGGTTCGTTTAGTAAAATACTCTTTATAATTTGATTACGTGGCCTATTTGTGAAGTAAAGCAGAAAACAAATTAGGTTATTGTGCACATATGTTTTCTGAAACAATATCCTTCTTATTTAGTTTACTAGTAAACTAAAAATGTATTTACCGAAAAAATAACTTTAAAGTCATATGTCAAAACTATTTACTTTATTTGACATTTTATACCGGTTGTCCATGAATTTATTAGACAAGCCATAACTCCTTGAATACTTGACTTATTGGTAGTATAAGGCTTGTCTTAGGAATCCAAAAATAATTATATATCCGGAGTGTTCCATCAAAATTTAATATTAAAGCCATTTCGGGTTAAATCAGGAGTGACTAAAAATGAAAAAATATGCAAGAACTCTTTTATTTTTATACCATTTACCTATACCAAGTGAGGAGGTGATCTGCAAAACGCAGCTTTGCATAAGAGACTATTTTAAGAAAAACAGCTTTTTATTGCGCACTTAAATAAAATGTCAAACATTTTTAGGAAGTTGGGATAGAATAAATACAGTTACTTAGAAAAAACTCTAATTTGGCCATGGAACACATTAAAATATAATATTCCATACATAACTCGGTTTTGTTGATTTTGTCAGAATCGCGGTTTGCAGATCACCTCCTCAAGTCTTATTTGGATATGTTTAGTACCTTCTTTAGTACTTATGGCTTGTCAAATAAATGCATTAACTTGACTCTAAATACATTAGCAGAGTCCAATACGGTCAATCTGGTATGGGCACCAGGAGACACTGGTATCAAAGCAAATAAGGCAGCGGATAGACTGGCGGTACCGGGGTGCAATAACCCAAACCTGGCAATACCCTGCCCTCCGGGCATCTCCGTTGGGGTTCTTAACCCCTTTTACGTGATTATGGAATGGAGGGTTCTAGAGGGTCCACAAGAGAACATATTTGGAACATTCAAAATTGGATCCGAATCACTAAACCTTGCAAGACTGAACCTAGGGCGACTGCTAAGTCCAAATAAAAATATGTTTTTTCTTAACCGACTAGGTTATGAGATATATGATCGTTACGTTACTCTCATAAAACCCAGTAATAAAAAATCTTTTTAAACTTTTAAATTTATTTTTATAATAAAAATTTATTACTTAAACTTTAAGTGCTTTTTAACAAGCCAGTGCTTGTTAAAACCTAACTTTTGAAAACCTTATTATATAAAAAGAGTTTGAAAGGTAATTAAGATGAACATTTTTAGTTGTCTTGTTTATTTTTATTTTAGGATATTTTTGAGACATGATTAAATTACTTATGTACTGTTTCCCAAAATCGTAATTTAATTTTGTTAGGAGTTTTAGGTTTCAAGTTAAGTGCTAAGTATTTTAAAAACTTTTTAATTTAACACACTAATGGACGTATTAATATTAGGCTAATAATAATGATTAAAGTTTATTTATGCTTAAACACCGAAAAAAAAAATATCTATATATATATATATTAAACAAATGACAACTTAAATAAATGTATACCCAGCTTGCACCCAACCTGTCGTTTATAGTTTAATTTTACCTTGTTCTTATCTAAACCCGCACAACACGATTTTTAACTAAATCTTAAGTTAAACTTAAGTTGAAGTTTAAACGGTACTTATACAACCGGGTTTTAAAGAACTGATTGAGCTGAATTTGAATTAAGTACATAAAAAAAATATTAATTCGGAAAAGTGGTTTAAAATTTCACTTTGCAATAAAAACTATATTAAAAAATAAAAACAACAAATAATAAGTCATTATAGGAAAGTATATAAAGTTTAGTTTTAAAGAGCTGTTCAAACATTCAAACCGCCGATAATAACAAATTAATAAAATTTTCGGCGACTTTCCCATAATTAACTAGATAAACCCGCCGAAGGGCGTTTTCTTCTTATAATTAAGTGCCTTGTGTGTAAAGTTTATACATTTGTTTAAAGTAATTTAAAAAATACTGGTCCGTATTAAGATTAAACCTTAAGGAGGGAAATAGGTTAAGATGGTTTAAATTGTTTTTTCTTTTTATAAATTCTTAGTATAACCATAGAAAAATGTGTTCTTAAAGTTAAAAAAAAATCAATTCTTTGTTACGAGAGTTTAAGTAAACATCTCTTCTTACGTGCTGGACTGCGCGAAATGCCTTTTTGAATTTGCGTACACTCTAAAAGGTTTTGACCAATCATCCTAGAAATTAACAAATATTTTTTTTATATAAAATTACGCTTTATTTGAACTAAAACCTGTAGTAATCCATTGCTGTAAGTATTTTTATATGGCAAAAAACAATTTAAAAATCGATGTCTTGTGTTTATACCCCTGTAAAAATTGGAGTTTTAATTTTTGTTATTAAATTTAACTTTATATATTTGCTATTAAAGTAAATTTAAAACCCCAACAAAATCAGATAAAAACAGTGGCCTCGAGTATGGACTAGCAGCTACTTCTGACAGTGACGCTCCATTGACAGAAAAGAAAATTTACAATGCTATCTTAAATATACGTATGTATAAATATCCACAAAGTATAATTAAATTATATACAATTCTTTTATAGGAAAAAAAATAAATAAAAAAACCTGTTTTAAACCTATTTCCCCACGTAATGTCAACCATAATTAAATTTTTATTAAAATTGGCTCTTAAATTTTAATATTAGAATAATCGAGACCCTATTAAAAAACATAAAGTTGATGTTGGTCCCGCTTAAACGAAACTTTGCATTTAAAATGAAAAACCACTCTCGAACAGAGTAAAAGGATGGCAATGCAAATTTGCAATTCATTGTAAAATCCGATTTTAAATAGGACCAGGCAAAAATAAAACAAATTTTCAAATTTTTGGTATTTTAGGATTTTCGGAAAATACTTAGAGTGTTAAAACTTTTTAAATAGCATATCATTGAAAACTTAAAACCTAAATTTTGTTCTTATGTAACTGACTTCGTATCTATTACCATTTCCAAGATACCCATATTGGCCATCCTTGTTGGACACGTTGTATGCTGAGTATATAAATTAATTTTATTAGACACTTAATAAAAACATCACTTAAGGCCGACATTAGTTACCGGGATATAAATAATCATATTATCATGTGCAAATAAAAGGCCAATAATTAATAAATCATCGTAAAAGCTTAATGAAAAAAAATCTTTATCCAACACTTACATATAATATCTACATAATTGATCAGATTTTGAGGATATAAAGTGTACTATAAGTCACTAGTGAGCTAAAGTACCCTTTAGCTCACTAGTGAATTATAGACTTTATTTACCAACAAAATGCATTACAACCAAACAAGCTTGCTTTCCAAAAATACAAAATTTTGTTGCTGGTGTTGACAATGACAAGTAACAAATAATGGATGACGTTTTCAAATTATTTTCGATATTAAAAACGATTTATACGAAAGTGTTGGATAAAATTTTGTATTAGACACGTGAGTTATTACATATAAGTCACTTAAAAAATTACCTCTCTCGCTTTCGGGCTCGAGAGTTAAACTTTTCTTGCGTGACTTATATGTAATATAACTCACTTATCTAATAAATAACTATTTCCCTTGAAAGCTATAATTACGTTTATCCAACACTTACATATAATATCTACATAATTGATCAGATTTTGAGGATATAAAGTGTACTTTAAGTCACTAGTGAGCTAAAGTACCCTTTAGCTCACTAGTGAATTATAGACAATACAAAATTTTGTTGCTGGTGTTGACAATGACAAGTAACAAATAATGGATGACATTTTCAAATTATTTTTGATATTAAAAACGATTTATACGAAAGTGTTGGATAAAATTTTGTATTAGACACGTGAGTTATTACATATAAGTCACTTAAGAAAATTACCTCTCTCGCCCTTCGGGCTCGAGAGTTAAACTTTTCTTGCGTGACTTATATGTAATATAACTCACTTATCCAATAAATAACTATTATGTATATAACGCATTGCATTATCTATAGTACGTGAACCAACAATAAAATAGCCTTTATAATAATAACTATAATGACCGGATCTGTGTGGTTAAGGAACTACAGAGTAACACACAAGTCAAGATCATGGCATCATTTGAGCTTATACGCGTCTATGTACCATCGTTAAAAAGAAAAACTGGGAAAACAAAATCTAGTCTTATTTTTTAGTCTATTAAAATGTTATGTTTTAATATTGTCAAAGCGATTTCATTTTCTGACACCCACGTCAAAAAAAATCAAATATAGAGTGTCCGGAAAGGTGAGATTAAAAATGAGGGGGTAATAGAGTGAGCCAAAATATAAAAAAAGGTCTATCGCGCTTCGTTAGGAAGATATTAGCCTTCAAAGTTGATATAAAAGTACCACAGTAGCAATGATTTTTAGGCTTCTAAATAACCTTTTAGTAGTAATTCTTTTTATAGGTAAACCGCTGTTCAGTAAGTTAGAATTATACAGGGTGTCACGATTTTTTTCTACATTTTAATAATTTTATCAAAAAATTGATTTTTTTATAACATACAAAATGCTGGTATGTCTGGATTTAAATTGCGAATTTATAAAAAATGGTCCAAGATATCGATTTAAATAACGTATATCTTTTTTGTACAAAAATGATGAAGAAATTAAACGGTCCAAGCCAAATGTCGAATTTGTTACCAATGGTATAAACGCAAGCACTAAATGAAAAAATCGTCGCACCCTGTATAAATCCAATTTACTGAACAGCCATTTGCCTATGAAAAGAAGTATTACTATGGGGTTATTTAGTCGCCCAAATATCATTGGTACTGTGGAAACAGTTTAAAAGTTATATTTAAAATGGATTTTTATACTAACTTTCAAGGTCCATAACGAAGCGCAATTAAACTTTTTTATATGAAATACTAAAATTATTTTGACTTACTCTTTCACCCCTATCATTTTTTTCCAGACACCCTGTGTAAGAAATGCGATTCGTTATAGACCAGGAGACACTTCCCCACTTGGATTTTATTGTCCCAGTTTTATTGGTCATTTTTGGTCATAGGACGTCATCAGACCAAAATTATGACGTCATTTTAACGTCATTTTAATGACATGTTTTTGACGCCGTTGAAATGATGTCTTTTCGACGTCATTTTTTCTCATACTAGTTCATAAAAATCTAATGACGTCATCTTTAGAAAACCCGCCAGAAAAATTTTGTGAGATTTTATGATTCGTGTCAAAATTCAACCGAAATATCGTATGACAGAAAAATAAGACTAATAATTTTACAAAATTAAAATAGGAAAAAACTCTAGCGATGAATGGCGCAATGGACAATAAACTACCACGCTTATTCAACATCTTCGCTTTTTATTGCCTAAACTGTACCGATGGGACCAAAATATTTCGAGACTGGTCTGCGGTTGGTGATCTCAATTAGATTTGAAGGAAATATCTTCGGCTTGAGGAAAAAACTGCATTTCCAGGTTGGACAGTGTCCCCAGAGATGCGACCTTGCAGTGCAAGGAAATTGCAAGCAGTAAGAAGTTTTTTCCTATTTCAATTTTCAAATAAAATGTCGTATCATTTTAGCTTTTAAAAAAAGAGTATATGCGTCAATTTTTCATCATCTTAAAGACGTCATTAACGGGGCGTCTTTTGGGAGGTCAATTTAACGTCATTTTGTCGTCATCTTATGACGTCTTTGCTGACCAAAAATGACTAAAAAGAGACGTCAATAAGACGTCAGCTTGCTGCTTGGGTAGTTTCATCCTATTATTCAAGTCCTAAAAAGTGTATAAGGGCAAGTTTTAAATTGCATCGATGGATACAGCGCATTAAGTGAAAATTCCTTAAAGCGTTTTGAAATTACCGGTAAAGGGTCCGACTGATTTCATTAAGGCGTTTTTATAAAATAAGCACTTTTATTCAATTACTTATCGACTTCATCTAACTTTAAGACCGATGGAACCGATTGACATTTAGCATCTTTACAAAACGAAAGGTTAGGGTTCAATGTAGGTACTTTAAAATTTAAAACTACAAAATTTGGATTTTGTAGAAAAATGGAGCTTTTGTTGTTATCACAACGAAAAAATATATTTTTTTAAGGGACAGCAAACATAAAAATTATACCGGTAGGAAATATACAGTAATTAGCTGGCACTGACAGTTGCAGAACAAATAGCAAACCGTTTTTAAAAATTTGTTTGATCGAATCTATCGGAACATGTCGTGACGTCATTTGACATTCAGCGCATAAATTCAGTTTACTTTTTATCAATAGAGATAAAAACTTGCACTATCGCAAGCAAAATATTTAAATTTAAAGTACGACAACGGTCAAAGGACGCCGCACTAACCTTATTAGTTGGGTCCCAGTTAAACTGGCTGAAAATTCAGTATGTAATATTTCTGGACTTTCTGTTCAAAAGATATCATAGGCCCAACGTGATCCTATGAATAGTTCCCAAGATATACAGTTACTGCCAAAGGGTTGCACACATATAAAAAGATAAATATATATTTTTTTAATTAATCAAAACATATTTTTTTACAATCACCTATGCTTATCCAATGATCTAAAAACTGTTTATGTCATCCAGCTCACGAGCGTTAGTTGGGGAGATAAGTTAATAAAAATTAAGTTGTATGTTAATTTATCATTTTCTTCCCACTAATAATTGTCGTTGCTAAGACAGTTTGTGTGTTTTTTTTATTAAAGGAATTGTTTAAGTACAATGTTCTTACGATAATGATATTCTCTAAGCTTTTCAAAAAGAGTTTAGGAACTACCTTATATGTATCTTACTGTCAACAAGGGATGGACCCCGTGTTGCTTTTATTTATTGATTTTTCGGTGCTTTTTTCTTAGGTACAATAGCGCAAAAATGTAACATTTGTTGAGATCACTGACGTAGATCATCCTTTCACCACTTCAAATATACAGTGCATTTCTTGATTGTTCCCCCTTTTATTTTTTGAACCGAATAAATTAAAAAGTTAAACTTTGGAATATAAAATAAATGCATAAATATTTTATTTTAGAGTAAAATTAACAAATGAAAATTTCAAAATGGCGGCTAGGCGTCATTTTAGGAAAAAATATTTAATGGAAAGAGGGGTCTTGTGACACATCATTTTAAAGTTCTTGAGGAAAACTTTATAACCCTAGAATATAAAGTCAATAACTTCACCTTATAAAAACTGGCGATACTTTAAAAATTACCTAAATACCTGATTTGAATGGACAAATTTTCAAAACTAAAGGGGTTAGATAATATATTTGTTGTGGTATTTTCTTAAAGATCTTTTCAATGGTAATATAATATACAAGGTGGGTCATAAAAATATACATATATATTTTTTCTACCCTGTATATTATCACTAGTATCACATATCATAAACATATAATAAAACCTATTTTAAAGAGTTTTAAGAAAACACTACATTAGGTACATCTCACCTTATTCGGATATCAGGTATTTGAGAAATTTTTAAAGTACCGCCATTTTGTATTAGGTGAAGGTAATAACTTTATATTCAAGAGTTATAAAGTACTCGTCAGGGCCTTTAAAATTATGTGCCACAAGATTCCCATTTTCATGATACTTTTTTCCAAGATGGAGCCCAGCCGCCATCTTGAAATTTTTATCTGTCAATTTTACTTTAAAATATAGCATTTATGCATTAAATTTGTATCCCAATATTTTACATTTTTAAATTAATCTGTTAAAAAAATCTAAGAGGGGGGACATTAAAGAAATGTATATTAAATTGATACCGGCCAGTCTGTGTAAAAATGACCAGAATCGTCACCGGCACCAACACCGTTTTTGCCGGTGTGTGTAAAAACGTCCTTATTATGGTTTTGTTTTTGAATTTTTTTAAATTATAAATAAAAATATGCATGTATTGTTTAATTCTAACATGAATTAATTAATATACCCCGTAAACAAATCATTATAATTCCGCTCTGGTTTATATATATTTTACATTAGTATTTCTCCTTTACGATTTCAAAAACAAATAAAATTTAAATTTGTATTTTCTGCTGCCAAAGCTTTTCAAACTTTTTAATTTAAATTTTAAAAAGGATTTTTAGTCAATACACATTGGGATTTAGGTCACAAAAAAGCACAAAGGTTTCAGGAACTTTTTTTAATATTAAACAAAAGGGCATATTCAAAAAAAAAAGCCATATAACTTTTAAATTTAAAAGTATATATATATTTTACGCTACCTAAGGGATCCGTAGTAGGTCTGTTGGTTGTCTAAAATGTACCGTGAATTAAAATAATTGCAAGTTTCTATACTGAAAAAAAAACTAGAAAACTAGTTCTGAGCCTTTTAACGAACCTTTTTGTTGGTTTGAAAACCACAAATTATATCGATACTTTCTTTCTTTCTAAAAATAATTTATTTATATGGAATAACTACTGCAACCATTTTAATAATAATGTTTATTTTCAATGGAAAGCTTAATACTTTTTAGGAATATTTTAATAATGCCATTGTCAAATAATACTCTTTTAACTCAAAATCATCCTAGCAAAGGACCTAAGTCAAATTTTAAAATGACATCCCCCTAACTATTTTATTTTTTGTCGTAGAATTTTTTTTGTTTTTTAAGGTAAATTAATAATAAAACTTTTTAAGTATAAATAGTTAAACGGAGCACCAAGTGTATAGTAATACAACTAAGAAAAAAAAAATTGTGTTAAAAAGTTCTAACACATCTAATATATCTATGTTTTGCAATTTTAAATATGGCCATGGAAATCAAAAAAATGTAGCTTTTTCAATCTATTTTTTATTTGAAATTTTTATTTCGTTGACATAATAAATGCTATGTTTTTTAAAGCTTTTCAAATGATTTTTTATGTTCATAACTGATTTCAAAACTACCAAATTAAAAAGTTTTTTAATAGATCACACTGTATTTTACACTTTTGTTAATTTCCTTTGTAGATTTAAACACTTTTTTGTTATAAATAATAAAGGGCTAATTTTTTAAAATTGGGAAATATTGTAGTTAATTTTCGAAAACTAGAAACTTCAGGACAACCATGTTCCCAATATCGATTTTTTTAAGTTGCCTGGGCAAGCAACTGACTAATAGATTATATCTGTACATCTAATAAAAATGTTTAAAGTAACTCAAAAAAGAAATATACATATTAAATTTACAAAAATCTACTACACGGCAGAAGTAGACTCTTTATGGTGAAGTATCTACTACAGTTTGAAGAATTGTCTATATAAAATGCTACCGGATGTTAAGTATACACTTTTATTTGAAGTAAATACCACGAAGTAAATGCTTATATTTAAAGTATTAGCATCTACTTCATTTTTATTTATATGACCCAATATTTTTAACAAAATTGGTCAAATAATTCAAAAGAGTTTCTAGCAAAAACAACATTATACATGTCATAATTTAAATCATAAAATAAAACTTTAATTTTCCTAACAGTAATTAAGCTTAATTTTATTAGTTGTGTGAACAACGTATAAAAATTAACTAAATTTAGATTTACCAAGCCGTTTCTATTGTGCACAAACAAATAGGTATTCGTATCTATCCTCTGGGGTATTTTTAAGAAGCAGACGTAAAGGTTTTGTTCTTTTAAACTTTAAATAAAAAAGACGTCCAAAAAATAATTAGGTTATCGTGGGACGAAAATGTTTGCCTTTTGTTAGTCAAAAAAACTTAGTTTACAAGAAAAGTAAGGTAATTGAATTTTACATTTGCTGAAACTGGAGCCGAAAGAACGTACCTTAATAAAGAAAAAAAAAGAAAATCTTAAAAATAACATAAAATAAGTGTATAATGTTTCTATATTAAAAAAGCTTTTTAAATAAGGAAATTATCTTTTTAAAGCAATTAGGTTTTAATACTATTATACAGCGCCCCAAAAATGCAGGTATACCAAATTTTAATAAAAATCGGCGATGTGTCGGTTTTAAAATAATTACCAATTGCAGCAATAATCCAATCTTATTAAAGCCTAGCTCATAAGCTTGCGAAATGCGATTTGCAAATTGGGAATTGCGTTCTGATTGGTCCATTTGTAACAAAACATTCGAAAGTCGTTAGAAATTGACCAATCAGAACACGTCTCGCGATTCGCAAATCGCATTTCGCAAGCTTATGAACTAAATTTTAAACGGACACTTTTGAAGTAACTTTCTACAAAACCCACATACCTAAATGTTATGATTAGGTTACTGGTCCGATTAGAGGTACATTAGGTACAATATTTTTGAATTTGAACATATTTATGTCTTTTTCCAAACAATTCCATCGTTTTAATCTGACTTTACCCACAATTTGTTATACCTATATATATTATTTTCCTGAATATGCAATTTTAATTCTAGTCTACGTTACTCCCAATTTATCTTTTTTTTGCTTGTGCCATGTTAAACATTAATTTAATTTTAGGTTTTATTCTTGTCCATGGTTACATTTCAAGTAAAGTATAGAAACCAATATTTTCTTGATAAGAAATATGCTTGTGGTTTTGCTACAATAATATTTTGCCAAAAGAATTTTTACTGCCAAGATGGTGAACCACGTCTGTAGAATGTGCTTGTATGTCTGCGATAATGAATTTTCATTTAGAAGGCTAGAAAAAGTTAAACAAGTACTGGAATTGTTTGTACCTGAAATTGTAAGTTCTGGAAATCTCAGTCTTTATTTTAAACTTTACAAAAATTTATTTGGTAAATATCTAATTATCGGATACCACACGAGTTTTAATAATTGTTTGCATATGAAGCTTTTAGAATGCTTCTTACGAATCCAAAAGAATTATTGATCAGCAATGTTTTATTTTTGAGATATCCATCATCAAACTTAGAATGCAAACCTATATTTCTCCCTTTTTTTGCACCAAATTTTTGATTTAAACATAAACTGGTACACAATGTTTTATAAGTGTCTTTAAAAAACCTGTTTTTTATTTATTTTACAAAATTTTCTGTTGAATCCGAGGTTGAATCACAAAACCTAACTTTTAATTTTTTAGCTGTAAAAACTAAAGTGTACCCTACCAGTATTAAAGTCTAAACTTCATAGCATTTATGGCACCCATCATTTAGTGTTAAACATAAAAATTGTATTTAAAAAAAGGCAATATTGTTAACTTTTGTTAAAAGGCTTTTAAAGTTTGATGATGAATACCTCGAGAATGAAATGTCGACTAAAAATTCTTTCAGATTCATAGTCAGTGCCTGCCCCAAACAAATTCAGTAGGTAAAAAACATTAAAACAAGCATTGTGTCCAATAAGTAATAATTTTTTTTTAATTTTTGGCAATTTAAACTATGCGAATTCTTTTTATGTCCATCTAGTAAAGAATTCTTTTATAAAAAAACTTTAGAGAAGAATAACCAACAAAAACCTTTTGCTTCATTTAACATCCATATACGTCGTGCCACCTCAAAACGTTCAATGCGTGGAACGGGGAGTCTAGTTTATAAAAAACATTCGTGATTTAAAAAAGAAAAAATCTTATTCTTACAAATGATTTTTTTAGGTCCAATTATACGGTGTATTGGCCATAAGCAAATAGGAGTTATTTTAAATTAGAAATAAATTGCACATATACAGGGTGTTCCTAGTATATGTGCTGTTGATAGGAGGTAATAAAGTGAGCCAAAATAATGTTAGTGGTTTATATAAAAAAAGGTTGTTGCGCTTCGTTAATGAGTTAATAACTTTCAAAGTTAAAATAAGAAATAATATTTCCCTATTTTTACAACTGTAAAAACGTTGCTACAGTATCAATATTATTTGGACAACCAAATAATCCTTTACTAATGCTTCTTTTAAGGTAAAATCTTGCTCATTAAGTCTGGATTATACAGGGTGAGACTTTTTTTATCTATACATTTTTAACAGAGGTAACAAATTAGACATTTTCCCTTTATCGTTCGACCCTCCGTTTTTTTTACAAAAAGGTAGGTATGCTTTATTTGAATCAAAATCGTGTATCGTCTTTTATAAAATCACATTTTAAATATCTATATAGGTACATACAAACTATTTTACAAGTTATACTTAATAAAATCACTATGTATATAACAAAGTTAAAGGAATGCATAAACAGCGTTTAAATTAATTTTACCATACCGGGTGTCCCTAGCAGGTAGCTCACTTCTATATCTTTTTATCTTTTAAAATATCTATTAAAATTAAGTTTGGTACATACGTGTAACATATGAATGTGCATTGTTTTAGTTGTATTATATCACTTTCGGTTAAGCCAAAACTGACCTTAACTTTTTTATATTTTTATATTAGGTGAGACATCCTATATATTTTTACTTATTTAAATAAAAATTACATTTCGAGTTCAATTACACTGCATTTGCCCTTTTTCGACATTTAACCTCTTAATTTTTAAATTTGTGTTTTCAGTATAGAGTAAAAGGAATAAAATAGGACGACAGATTTTAAATCAAGTAGTCACAGAAATATAGATGTAACAATCTTTTGATTTTTATAGCGACTTAGTTGCTCAAACCGATCGTAAAAATCGGTCAATCTTTGCAGCTTTTCGTTAAGTTAGCATGAATATACAGGGTAATACTTATTTTGATTAAAAAAGAGTCAATTTGTTGCTATTTGCTGCAAAAAAAATGGAACTACCAATTTTTTTATTAATTTTGATAAAATACTGTCTATGCTAGCTTTACAACTGATTTGTCCAGGTAAATCCTATTTAAATATTTGTTGCTGCTAACAAATTTTTTTGTCATAGTGAAAAAATCAGCAACGAAATGGAAACCGAAACTCGGGAAAGATGGAAGATCAGTTAACTTACAAATCGATCACGTCAGCTTTACACCCGATTTTTCAAGATATGATTTAAGTTAAAAATTTAGGCTTCTTACGAAATCATTTATCTAACTGTATGGAGTCAGCAATAAAATAGAAACAGGAAGACTGAGGGGATTTGAGATTGGTTAACTTACAAATTGGTAACGCCAGGTTTACAATCGATTTTTTCGGATAAAATTTAAATTGAAAATTTGTTGCCGCGTCAGCGAGAACATAGAAACCGGAAGTTGGGAAAGATTGGGGATCGGTTTGATAAAAACCGCTCACGTCAGCTTTACAAACTATTTTTCCAGATATAATTCAATCTAAAAATGTATTGCTGCTTACGACATCATTTATCTAAGTGTATAGTCAGCAACAAAATAGACTTTTGGGATATTTCACGGCACCCATATGATAGAAAGATTCATCTTTGTGACGAGCTACTTTGTGTTCCGTTCTGAAAAACCAGTCAAGCTTTTAGTCAAAACTGCAAATGCAAATTTCTAACTTAAATTGTATTTAGAAAAATAGCATGTTAAGCTGGCTCTACTGGTTTGCAAGTTAACCAATCCCCGACTTTTTGTTTATACTTTGTTGCTGACTCCCTACAGTAAGATAAATGGTTTCGTTAGTAGCAACACATTTTCAAGTTAAATTATATCAGGAAAAATCGGATGGTAAGTTGGTCCAACCGATTAGTTAGTTAACTTTTGGTTTCTATTTTGCCGCTGACGTAAGCAACAACAAATCTTAAAATTTAATATTTACCTAAAAAATCGGAGTATAGCGGGCGTGACTAGTTTGCAAGTTAACCCATCTTTTATCTGTCCCGAACTTCCGGTTTCTATTTTGCTGCTGACTTCATACACTGTGACAAACAATTTTGTAAGCAGCAACACATTTTAAGATTGAATTTTACTTGGAAAAATAGGGTGTAAAGCAGGCGGGACTGATTTGTAAGATAACAGATCTCCAATCTTCCCCGACTTCCGGTTTCTATTTTGTTGCGTACTCTTTATACTGTAAAAACAATTTCGTGAGCAGCCACACATTTTGGAAAGTTTTTTTTTGAAAAATAGGGTGTAAAGCTAGCATTCACACACACACACACAGAAATAGCATGTTAAGCTGGCTCTACTGGTTTGCAAGTTAACCAATCCCCGACTTTTTGTTTATACTTTGTTGCTGACTCCTTACAGTAAAATAAATGGTTTCGTTAGTAGCAACACATTTTCAAGTTAAATTATATCAGGAAAAATCGGATGGTAAGTTGGTCCAACCGATTAGTTAGTTAACTTTTGGTTTCTATTTTGCCGCTGACGTAAGCAACAAATCTTAAAATTTAATTTTACCTAAAAAATCGGAGTATAGCGGGCGTGACTAGTTTGCAAGTTAACCAATCTTTTATCTGTCCCGACTTCCGGTTTCTATTTTGTTGCTGACTTCATACACTGTGACAAAGAATTTTGTAAGCAGCAAAACATTTTAAGATTGAATTTTACTTGGAAAAATAGGGTGTAAAGCAGGCGGGACTGATTTGTAAGATAACAGATCTCCAATCTTCCCCGACTTTCGGTTTCTATTTGTTGCCTAATCTTTATACTGCAAAAATAATTTCTTGAGCAGCCACACACTTTTTAAAAAAAATAGAATGTAAAGCTAGCATAGACAGTATTAATTTTGTCAAAATTTAAAAAATAATATTGCCCATTTTTTTCTGCAGCAATAAATCGACCAAAATTGATTTTTATATACTGTATTATACCTTTTTAACTTATATCCATGCAAACTTAACAAAAATCTGGAATTGTTATCGTTTTGTCATCATTAGTTTGAGCAACAAAATCGTTTTTTGGTAACTAATTAGCAATCAAAGAGTAATAAATTCTAGCGTGTTTTTTTTTATTTCAGCCCATTTTCCATTGCCAGTTTCCCGGGCCTTTTTAGTAACTTTAAAATATTTATTTGTTTTAATTTAGCTAATACCTGTCTGTATTTCAGTTCTAATGAAACAATGTTTTTATTTCCGTTTTACAGATCGAACGCAATTAGAGTGCCGTGCATGTAAATACGAATATTTATTTTTGCACAAAGAGAAAATATGGTAAAACGAATGCGAACATCCGAACCGGTTTATTCTACTAATGAATAAACTTGAAAGTAAAATGTAATTAATAAAACATATGCTGTAGGTATACGTTTTTCAATTGTTAAATATTAACTTTGTTAAACAATAAAAAGCTTTTCTCATAGAGTGTGCGCCAAAGAGTTGGACACATGGATTCTTTTTATATGTATCATTATTTAAAACTTGTTTTGGCAATCACCTCTGCTTATCGGGTAATCTAAAATTTAATCATGACATTCGGCTCATGGGCGTCGGTTGGGAAGATAATAAATATATATATATATATATATATATATATATATATATATATATATATATATATATATATATATATATATATATATAAATATATATACAGTAGGTTGTTCATTGGGGAATCAGTCAGGTGTATTTGGGCTTAGAAAAACTCTTTTTGAATCACCAAGCTTTCGAAATAGTTTATTTCTTTTTCAAGGCTACAATATGGAGACAAAGTTATTTATATTGATTTATAATGTAATAATGATTATAAACTTACGTGTACAAGTGAGTTAGCAAATATAAAAGCTTCAAAATAGTTTCCATTTGGATTTTTCTTTCATATAATAAATTATTAATATTTTATAACCACATTTTTATACTAATTAGGCATGTGAACGGGTTGCAGTCATTTTGTTAACTACTTTCTCGAAAATGGTAATGTCTCTGAAACGTATGTCTCACTCTATCCCATTTACAACCATGACCAAGAGAAGCAGAGTCGATAAAATTTATTGACATTTATCGGCTTCATTGACCATGCGTCGTCCTTCCGGTACTTTGACGAGATTCCAGTGGCGTAGTATTAGAGAAAATTATATTCAGATTTTGGTTTAATATATTTACTTATCTGTTACAACTGTGGATACTCCACCACCTCGCCACAATTGTCTGTCACCCAATTGGTACGAAGCGGCGGAGCACCGGCAAGCAGATCAACCCCCAGCGCCTGACTGTCACTCAGGTACCGAGGAGCAGTCCGCAACCAGCAGTCGTGCTTTTTAATTATTGCGTTAAGATTTTGATGCAACATGATGGGGCTGCGTCTCTCACCCGAATCCCCAAACATGCTGCAAAAGAAAGATGTTGAAATGCATTGGCAATAATTAATATTTAAAAAACATATATATATATATATATATATATATATATATATATATATTTAAAGTAAGGTTAGTTGGCTCGATATCTAATAAGGTAATTGAATTCTAGACCCATAAGCAAAATTTGAAATACAATTTAAAAATAAATAAAAAAGACATTTTTTCCGGAAAAAAATTATTAAAGAAAAAAATTGAGATTCGTAAATTGACCGATTTTTTTCTTAAAAAAAAATGTCTTTTATATTTTTTAAAATTCTTATTTCAAATTTTGCACATCGCCCTAAAATTAAATTCTAAGCACCTTTTTTAAATATTTTTTAAATATCAAGCCAACTTACCTTACATTTTGACATTTTAAGTTAATTTTTATTAATTTATCTCCCCAACCGACGCCTATGAGCCGGATGTCATTATTGAATTTTGGGTTACCCGAAAAAACGCCATATGTGTTCAACTCTTTGGCGGTTATTGTATTTAAATTTATCTGCAAAATTGTTTTATACTTTATATTACACAAATATGCAAATGAAGTTACATGGTACATTAAAAATCAATTACGAAACTTAGGGCGAAATGTGTATTTTTCTGTCGTTAGTTTTTAAGTTATAATCCCTTAAAGTTCATTATTTATTTATAATATTTTTTATTCAAATTGCTTGCATGAGCAAAAACTGATATCGTTACCCCAATTGAATCGTTTATTGCAGAAAACAGCCAACTGCTTTTTGGCAAAAGTGAGATTTTTAGCGATTTTTAATTGTATTATGTAAACTCATGTTTTTGTGTAAAAAACATCATTTAACATGCGCCTATGTGTGTTAAATTTTATAAAAAACATTAAAAGTGAAAGAACTTTATGTTCAATCTTTGGTTACCCTGTATATTTGCTTCGTTAAACACGTCTTGTTTTAATAAGCATGCCAAAATAGTCGTAGAAGTTGGTAAAACAGACCTTTTACTCACCATAGATACAGGGTGGTAAATTTACAAAAATACAATTTTTTTATACTGTGTATCTTAAAAAGTAAGACATTTATGACATGGGTTTATTTCTTCTTTTTTCTTAAAATTACCTATGGTTTTACAATCTTAGTGATAAGCATCTTATTCAGAAATCACCATGTATAGCGTAGACCTGGCCAAACAGAAAATTATTGTTTTAAATCCAGATATATCAAAATCGGCTGCTTAAATCAACTTTTACTTTTTATGTAAAATGTAATAAAGAATAAAATTTTTTGTCTTAAAATTACTTACAGAGTGACACAAAAACCTCCTTTGTAATTTGATTGAGATAGCGTATGGCATCTAGGTTTTAAAATAAAATTGATAGCAAATTCTAATGTTGCACCCCCAAAATCTCCTTGCCCGAATATTATGACAATACACCCGTTACTAACACAACTGTTTATAAAAAACTAAAACCAGAACAATTTTGTAACACCCTGTATCTATCTCGAAATTATTTTAAACTAAGGTAAGTTGAGTTAGATCACTTTATTTTCTTCTCAGGAATTTGTTGTAGCATTTTTTTCGCATCTTCTAGAAACACCTTGTATAATTTTATTTAATTGTAGAAACAAATCAAGTGCATAACAATTTTAATAAAAATTTAAATAAAAAATAACATATAGGTGTCAATACAAATAAAACCTGTTTAAAGAAGTTATTAAGTTCTATTATAATTTTGTTTTTGGCCAACATTTTTGTTAATTTTAAATATAGAAAGTTTTTCGTCGCTAACTGAAAATTTAATAAAGAGTACTAGGCAGGTTTCTAAAATAAACGATTCAATTATAATAGTATATAGATTCTTTTTACCTGCTGCAGTTCTTAACTTTTTATTCTCAATACCTATCATTGTTCTTTTACAGTTTTCCCTTGTCAATTGGCTTTATTGCCTACTTGGCCCTTAGAGTACTAAAAATTTTACAGCTTAATGCCCCAAAAATACAATTACTTATTTAAGGAAGAAAACCTGCCTATTTTCATTATTTAATATATTATGCTTCAGCTTCAAATCAAAACACAGCTTTTGATAACACACTATTTTTAGAATGGCTCACTATTTTTACTAAGAGTTTTCTATTTATGAATTTTAAAACCTTTTTTAATCGAAATATATTATATTTATTTATTTATGATATAATATATTTTGTTCAAAAGCTTTTTAAACATAAATAATAAATATATACAGTGTGTCTACGTAAGTTGGCGGCATAAGGAAACCTTTTTATTATTAATTTTACGAAAAAAGTTTTTCCTAATAAAACGTTCTACATGGTTTAAAACCCAAAATAAAATTATCAAATATTATATTGTTTTAGTCATGTACAAGGTTTGGCCAAAAATGTTATTTTTGCTCAAGAGTAAAGTACTCGTATTTTTTCTAATATCGCAAACTGTTATAAAGAAAAGATGTTCTGAATTAAAAGCTACTTTCAAATCTGCAATTTTGTTTATTTCCAAAAAAAATTATTTTTTTCGGCGATAATGGTAGAAATGGTTTATACATTAGTGCATCATACTTTATGATTATAAATGTCATAGGACAGTTTTAAATAAATTTTTTAAATGCATTTTTTTCTTAAAGTGTTTACACCCTAAAAAAGCCACCAACTTGGGATTAGTGGATCCCTATTTGATGTATGGTAGGTATAGGAGCTTTACTGAACACAATCTCAGGTCTGGTCAAATACATACAGGTAGCCTTACACTGACTCTCTAGCTATAGGACATAATATGATAAAATCGAGTTTTTGTATTTTTCGTTGGGAAATCGACCTTTAAAGTTAGTCGTGTTATTGGACACCCTGTATATGCATTTATTTCTTATAAATAATTCCTATTGTTATTTTTGTTAAAGTTAAGCCTCTATTATTTATTAATCACTAATTATTATCAATCGCATGGTAATAAAAGCACGTATTTAACACCTGCTCGACTAAACATACTTATTTACAGAAATATAGGACAAACTCGCTGGAAACATATAATCATCGGTAATAAATAGCTTGTTTGTTAAGGACCCTTTTACTCATTTAAAAACATTATTATTTATAATTACATCGACTAGACGATCATATTGCTACTATAATTTTAAATGAAAACTTTTCGATAAACATTAAAAAAGCAAATATATAAGTAATAATTTTATTTAAACATTTTTTTATAAAAAATAATCTTGATTTGTAAGTTGATAAAAATCTGAAGTTAAATCGATTGACGTAAATCTACACAAAAAGTTAAACTAGAAACTGTGTTATTGTTTACGAGAGGTTCTCAAACAATACTTTTTTACAGTGTGTCTACGTAAGTTGGCGTCATATGGGAAACTTTTTTATTATTGATTTTACGAAGAACAGTCATTCTTTATACAAAGTTCTGCATGGTCCAAAACTTAAAAACAATCAGATATTAAACTGTATCAGTCATCTACAAGGTTTGACCAAAAATGTAATTTATGCTTAAGAGTAAATTACCTGTATTTTTGCTAAGATCAAAAATTGTTATAAAGAAAAAATGTTTAGAAATAAATAAAATCTTTAAATATGCAATTCTGCTTATTTAAAAAAAAAAAAAATCTGCGAGAAAGTTGAAAATTTAGGTTTGTACATTAGTGCACTACATTTTATGATTATAAATGTCATCGGTCAATAAGCTGTTTACATTTACTCTTATCAAAACAAGAAGAATGTACAATTTGCCAATTTACAAACTTAAATTTTCTAAATTTTTGCAAAAAAAACATTTTTTTCTTTTAGAAATAAACCAAATTGCATATTTAGGAAATAATTTTTGCAATTCTAGATGATTTTTCTCTTTTAACGTAGTACGTCATCAACAACCAAGTATTTACGTACCAAAGCAACATCCAAATGTTTACGTACCAAAGCACCGACTTGCCATGTATGTTTTTACCATAGACATCGGTTAGTTGTAGCACAAAATAACTAGCTACCGCAGTTGTAGATATACAACAGCGTTTAAACTCTATCTAATAATTGTATTTTTGGTTTTGGATCATGCAGAACTTTTAACAAAGAATACCTTTTTTGATAAATTAATAATAAAAAAGTTTTCCATATGACGCCAACTTACGTAAACACACTGTATGGTATTTAACATTTTTTTTTAAATTTTGTCCAATGAAACTATTTGTATTTTCTGGAGTCACGGTATGCTTTAATACTTTGTCAACCAACTGAGATAAAAAAACAGAAATACATAGCAGTATGTATTATTGGGACGGCCTTTTAAAAAATAGTGTTTAGTTTATTGTATAAATATGGTTTAACAAGTTATTTGAATAATTTACCTTAGGTTTTTCAAAGTTTCGAAGGTTTTCGAAAATGCTCGAGTGATCTATTTAAAACTTTTATTTCATCCTGTATTAAAGAACTTGCAGAAAATGTATGTTATATTCCAGACCTTTCTACGTTACTATAAAAGGGTAATGAAAAACCTTCGAGTAGTTAGTAAAGTTTTGATATTTATTGTGTTTACGAGATATTGACAACTAAAAACTTTGTTGTAGTTGTATCCATAGTTACGTTTCATTGTTAATAAAAGGTATAAAAAGAACGACACGTGTTTTTATATAAAGATCTTTGAAACAATATTCATCTAATTACTTTGGGAATGTGTATATTTACAAGCATTATGTAGTTAAAAAATATATATATTATATATTTTAAACCAACAAATAAGAAAGCTTTCTTTATAGAAAAATTGAATTTATGAAAATCAAAATACAAAGGATAAAATCTTTGAATTTTCCTGAAATATACAAAGGTTTGTTTGATAAAAAATAATGACTTCTCTGGATCTTTCCTTTCATTTTTTTTTATTGTTCGTATTTGAAAGTAAAAAGGTAATACTTAACTAAATTTTAAATTAAATGAATAATTTCTCTATATAATTTGTTTACCCTTAGCATTTTTTTACAAGGTAAAAAATAAGAAGGTAAAACAATCTTCCTTCATTATTTACAAAAATTAATATTTTAGGTAAGTTTTAATATTATTACATGATTATCTATTTTAGTATCTACTATATTTGAAAAACTAGCTGTTGTTGTAATTAATTTTTCAAATTCATATATAAAAAAAAATAGAACAGGGACATGGGCAATAATGAGGTTTACAAAAAGAGTTGTTTTACTGGAATTTTAAGCATATTGCAAACAATACTGACAAATTAACATTAACCACATGCTACTACAGTAAATTGAAGTATTAATATGTTGTAAATATGATAAGAATTACACCGCTTGATGCCGGTGGTGGTGATTTGGAGGTGATGAAATTAAACATGTCACACATTTTTAGTCATTACAGAAATAAAACAAATAGGTATCTCTTTACACCTATTATGATAATAATTTAATAATTCATTATTTTAAAAATATATTTCCCAAACGTAGCAAAAAAAACTTGATAAGAGAAGTGACTGGTTATGCCAAAATATTCACTGTTAAAAGGCAACTAGTCTTACATAAACTGCGCCACAAAACAGTTTTATTTTAATGTTCGTATTGGGTAACATGATGGCGGTAATTAGGGCGGCACGTATAACTTAACTTTTTAAAGCAAATTTAAAACTTTTATACAATATTTGTATTATTTAGTAGTAGGAACAAGTATACTATCTATTGTAATACACGAGTTGTATATATAGTATGATATAAAGATTAAGTGGCGATAGATAAGGAAAGTGATTTTTGCATGTTTACTACCTGAATTTTCGATATTAAACGAAATTTTAAAAATTTATAAATTAATGGACAGAAGAAAAGTAAGTGCGACAACAGAAGTTTCCTTGTAATGAAAATGACCCATTACATTCATGTTTAATTAAAAATTAGTTAGATCTTAAGAGGAGTCATAACATAATTCTTCTAGCTACTACAAAGTTGCTCGCTAATAATTTGTATATATGCATACCGGGTGGTGCGTTACCGATCGGAACATACCATGAAAAAGGTAAGGGGTTAAGTATTGGCTCTCTGTACCTTTTACAAAGAAAATGTAAGTTAACTTTTCCGAGAGACCAACATGACAAACCCTTATGCCAATTTTCAAAAAGTTTTAATTAGCGAATCCCGAATTATCCAATTAAATGTAATTGCGAAATTATCAAATTTTTTGTTTAGGTAAAACCAAACAGGCACCTGTAAATTGAATCTTGTCATTGACATGAGAAAAAGTTTCAATAAGTCAGTGACAGCCTTATAACAAATTGTTTGCTAGTGGCTGGTGGTTGCGGTCTCTTTGGTTTTACCAGAAACCAAAAATTTGGTGATTTTGCAATTAAATTTAATTGAATAATTCAAGATCTACTTATTAAATTTTTTTGAAACGTGGCACGACAGTTTGTTAGATTGGTCTTCTAAAAAGTTATATTACACTTTGTCTGTTTAATGTACAGAAATTTCAAATGCCAATAATAAACCACCTTAAAATTTAAATAAAATTTCCTATGTTCCGCTCGGCAACGCATCAACCGGTATATCATTAAATTAATATACTAAAACGATCACCTGAGGCCAATATTATTAAATTATTATTATAATGCTGTCGAATGGATAAAAGAAAGTTTCTTTTGTGCCGCCTTATTCGGCAAATTAAAGAATTGTTTAATCTTTTTGGTTTCACTTGCGAAAGTGACAATAAATTGGAAGGTTTCGGTACCATCTAGTATTTTATTTTCACGTGGTGCCAGCTTGATGCATTTGAGTTTATGTAAGCTGAATACTAGTAGATAGCGATTAGGCAAAGGACGCCTGCATCTAAATATCTTTCTGATAGGATGAAGCATTGGTCTTAATTTGTCGTTGCTCTAGACGGTCTCCTTTTCATCCATTGGCAAAGATTGGAAATATTTTACGATAAACTTGTTAAAGCAAACAAACTATAATTTTTAAATTATCTGGGTAAATTTAAAAATTTAACCTCAACAACTGTTTTCGTAAAGAAACTAGTTTATGTTTATGTTTTATAAACCAACAAAAGACTCAACCAGAACTATTCCCAATATACTTAAAAGTCAACTAAATATCAGTGAAATTGCTGAATTCTGCGTAAAGGCATATTTTGTAACCTCAGAATATTCCGAGTTTCTTAGAGAAATATACCACTAATATTAATATTAGGTAAAGTTTATGCCCAGTTTCACAATTACCACTTCAGTTATGATTCAGTTAGCACTACTGGTACTTGAACATTTCCATTTAAAATATATTGCTGTCACTTTTTGCAATTACTTAACAGCAATATATTTGTGTTGTTCAAATACCAGTTGAACTTAATCATAACTTAAGTTGCAATTGTCAAACTGGGCCTTAAATTGCTTTTAAACAAAGAATTCAACTTTAAAAATGAAGTAAGCAAGTTTCATGGTGAGAACGATACCAACCGTAAGTGTTTTTGTTGTTCCACTCTAACAATTACTTTTGTAACAAATCCATAATTAAGTACATTGCTTTTGATATTACGACAGTTTGGGCCAAAACTCACTTAAATTATCACCGGACACAGTTTATAATATAAATTATTTAAAATATAGTGTTTAACTTTATATACAGTAGGTGTTATATCGTTTTGCCTGGAATACCAACAATAAAAAAAAAAAAGAAAAAAGAATTTTAAATAATTTTTAAAGTTAATTTTATTAAATTTATAGGCTTTAAGACATTTTTTTAATTCCATACATTACTGCTTTAGTTATTTAAAAAGCAAATTAAAAATATCCCCTTCTAAATAAAATTTTAGTTCGGTGTGCATCGTAATTTTATAAGTAATGAAATTATAGAGAATGTGACAAAAAGTGGGTTATATTAAAACTAGTTATGAAAAACAAATTCTAAAAAATTTATGCATGTAAAATATTTTTAAAAGTGTAATAAAACATAGTAATGGTTAAGAATAAATATTTAAAATAAATAGGTAAATAAAACAAATTAATACCTACTTTGGTATTCACTGAAGTATAACCTTAAATATTACAGCAAATCTACTTCTACTTTCTACGAAAACCACTCTTTTTACATAGTCTATAGAAACACGATTTTAGAATATGGATTTGTTGCAAATTGGCACATTTTAAATAAATCACACACGACTTAGTTTCAATTTAAAATTTCCGAAATCGGTGTTGCACGGGCTCCAGTCTCGCACTGAGGAAGAATCGTCTTTGTGGCGCACCGTATCGACCGAATCGGCATTTGGCGCGCGTTCACCCTCCAAGGGTAGAGTTTGTTAGATTAAAAGTGTCTTCATGTTATGTAAAGTCTGTTTTGCAATTATTTGGTTAAAATGTCTGTTATGTAATAAGTAATTGGTTTGTTAGAAAACTAAAAATACTAGGGTAGATTTCCATATAAAATTAATTACGCATATATTTTTAGATAAACATTATTTCATATTATTGGCACTTATAAAGGGTCATCCAATAGAAGTGTCCCACTTTGGAATGAAAATAAAACAAATAAGATAAATGTTATTATTTTATTTCTATTTTTATTTGTTAGTACAATATATACCAATAAATATTAAACAGTATGTCAGGTAAATGTCCTCGTGTTGGCTTCGTTGAGTAGCGCGAATTCGAGATATCCAGTTTTCGATTACATTCTCACATAAAGTTGGTTGCATTTCATTGATAGTTAATAGCTCCAATAGAGAGATTATTTCGTATACAAGCTGTTACAAACTCGTGGGCCACTATAAGAATATTATGAAACAGTTAGAGATACAGGGTTGGCTTAAATGTGGCAAAGTTGTGCATTTTTATGCTTTATTATATATTATTGGTTTAAAAATAAAATAAAAAAAAGTTACTTGCTCCGAAATTATTTTTTTACTAGCTTATTTAAAGAGATATTTTAAGATAAATGTCACAATATCTTTGTTTTTTCTTCGTTTTACAAAATGATTCCAAAAATTTTAAGATCCGTTCTTTCGTGTTGAAGCCGGCATTACCAACTTTATTTTTTTTAATAGGTAAATTATTTCGTGTTGAAACTACTAAGCTCGTTTTTTTATTTCCAAAGTAAACGTCATATACATTTAAGCGACGTCTCAAACCAAAAATCCATCATTTACTTTATCGCACGATTTGATTTCAAACGTTTTTTTACAGGTAAAAATTTATTAATATTTTCAATTATTGCTTATTATAATTAATTTTTTATTTATTTATTTTTTTATAATTCAACAAGCTACAAGAATACATGCATATTGCAAATATTTCCCAATACGTATTAAAATAAAGAATTTAATTAACCGCCCTTAGTAACTTCAAGGTACCCTGTTATAAAGAAATAAACGCCTACTAACTTGTTATCAAAGAAAATTTGGCCTTAAGGTTCGGAATAAAATCGTTATTTTTAATGGCAAAATAGTGAATCATGGTTTTCGGTTTGTTGTATAAATTTAAGCGAGTTAATTGGGTTTAAAGCTAAATATTTCGCCAATTTAAAAGAACAAAATTGATAATGGCAGCTCTAAGACGAAACGTCGGATCTTAAATTTCATGATATCATTTAATAAAACCGAAAAAGTGGCAATGATATTTACTAGGATTGTCATTATTTTATGAAACAAAAATTAAATAAACCAAGAAAAAAATAAAAAGTGTTTCCCAAAATTTCATTTTTTCCAGATAATCCCGAAGCTGGCTGTAATTTCTTAAATTTTTAAACCAGAATATTGTTAAGTATAAAAATGCGCAACCTGCACTATTGCGACAGTGGGAAAGTCTTTCCATTTGGGTTGCATATTACTTGTCAACTCCGGTATAACTGAATGTAAAATAACTGAATGAGTCTTTTTCAGTACGACATCAGAGATGGGATCTCTATGTTAACGTAGAACAACAATACTTGTTTCTTAAAATGGACCCCGTAAGCCACTTTGATAAGTTCTGTATGACAGACAAAACGCGGCACTGAAGAGGGCCTTGGTAAATAACATGAAAAGTAAAAGTTTTTTGGTTAAATGTCAGACACGAATAGGGTTGTCATACATTATTTAGCCAATATCAGGACACCTTTATTTCTGATATTTTTAAGTTTACTTGGAGGGAGGGAGGTTCACTATATTTTTTGTGTTTTAATATATTTCTGTACCTCAGAAGCAGATAGGCTAGAGTCCATTTTTAGAGAAATTTGTTTTTTTATTTAGTTTATTTTTTTTTAATTATTTAATTTCATTAATTTTTAAGGGCATTACTTTACTTTAAAATTTTAAGGTCTTCAGATTTTTGATGTCCTTTAAATTATAAGAAATGGCCTTTAGCTCAACTGCTTCTAAAGTACAGATTTATAAAATTTAGCAACATTTTAAATTTTACTGTACTATTAAAATTATGTAAACGAATTAAAGATAAGCATTTACCTTGGTATTTACACAATTTGATGAATTTTTATTTTTGTTTGTTTTTTAAAAGTAATAACTAATTAAGAAGTAAAGAAGAAATTAAACATGTTTTTTATATCGTAAGACTGGATTTTTCGCGATAAAATCGGGACGTCGGGACATAGGTCTTAATAACGGTGACAGTCCCGATATATCGGGATGGATGGCAACCCTGGACACGATGAATATTTCGTGTACCTAGGTCTTTTTAGATGTTTTATTTTAAAAAAAATTTTTTAAACTTATGAGGATACTTTCGGGCAAAACTTACAATTATAAAGAAATATACAAGGTGCTAAAAAAGATCCTAAAAATGCTAAAATTAATTGTAAAACAATTAGAATTGGAAAATGGAAAAAGACTTGGAAACTTTAGTTTAAGATAATATAGTGTATAGTACTTCTTGTTAAACCAAAACTAATTTTTAGAATGTTCGCTTAACTTTAATGGGGGTTTAAATAATCTTTAATCTTAAGATCACCTTTTTATGCAACAAAAAATTCGCTCCAAGTGAAAATATTGCCAAAAACAATTAAACTCTAACAAAATATATGCATTTTATTGATTAATAATGAAACTACACAACAAGTTTAAGCAGACAATACATTTTAAAGATAAATATGTGATTTTAAACATCGAGGAGGGCACATCGTACTTATGAAAGTTGTGATGAGAATTATTTTATTATTATTATTTATTTTAAATCTTAAAGTTTTTGTTAGTGAAAAAAGGAAATATCTTTAAATAAATAAAATTTGACACAAAAATATGCCTCTCTAAAAATAAAAATTGTCGTTTTGTAGGAAGACAAGTGTACAAATATGGGAATTATACGGGGTGGCTCGTTTTAATTAGAAAGGTTTGCAACTTAAAATATTTAAAATCTTTGTAGTATGACTCATTTTTAACTAGAAATATATTTAGAAAAAATTATACCTTATACGTATTAACTTAGAAATATTATGCCAATTTAACATTTAAATATTGCTTTCTTAAGAAAAACAAAGTTATTGACACCATAACTTATTTTGTTAATCACCTTTAATAAACACAGCTCCAATTAGTACCTACGTCTCATCATAAAGAGTTGAACAGGTTTTGTCAGAATTCATCCACTAAGTCAATTTTCTTGTTTATTATACTTTCTGAGAGAAACGACTAAAATAATTTTCTTAGTTTTGTTTTTTGGAATATTATATTTTATTGTTCCCGTAAAGATATAATTATGCATGAATTTTCGTTCCGCTGCTAAGAAAAAAACAAATTAAGGAAAAATTTCAGCGACGACGAGGCAATGCTTTAATAAAATTTAGCCTGAATTTAATTTAAATCAAAACGTGTCCACGATCAGCGACAAACTGTACTTTCATCTATATACTACTCTGTTTATTTTATAAAATCGGTTTTAAATACACAGCGTGTCTTTAAAAGTTCACATTAAATGGAAATCTATTATATTAATTTATAACTTACGAAGAAAATTAATAAAAGACTTGCGTTAAAAAAATTATAATAAAAGTGACCAAAAAATATTCAAAATATTTTTAGTTCTTAGAAATAAATAAACTATTTACTTGAAACACTTTTAATGAAACTAAAATTTAAAAATAAAAAAAGAAAACTGTCATGCAGTTGTGTGCAAAATCTATAAAGACAATTTTTTATGCACAAAATTTGACAGCTCTTGTTTTGTAAAAAACCGTTCAGGGTGTGAATATAAAAAAACCTATAGCTCTTTCTTGTTCATAACAAAATTTAGATGAACTTTTCATTTCAAATTTCTCAGTTGTTTATTTCATATTTTGCTTAAATATCCAAATACATGTTTTATTTCAAATTATCTTTAATTAAATTATTAATGACCTGATCCTTCTTTTTTCAAATTTGGTTTTTATTTGTAAAATAATCAAGGATGCTGTGTACAGGGTGTCCCATTTCGGTTGCACCTGTGGGGTATTTGTTATTATTTAAGAAAGAACCATGCGGTTTTTGCGAACCTACGTTACTTATTTGTGATATTTCCAAATATTATTGTTTTAAAAATATACACAAATTTTGTCCTTTTTTTTAATAAAACACCCTGTATATTTGTTAAAAAAATAATTTGCCTTTTTATAAAGTTTTTAAAAATTTATAACACCATGGGATTATTTTTATTAACGGCAAAACTTTCAACTTTCATATTTCATATCCTAAATTTTGCAGTAGGCCATTCAAAACAAATCAGTTATAACTTTTAAAAATTGGCTTTTAAACTTAATAATGTTTGTTTTGTTATATAAATCTGGGTAGGTAGCAGTTTCTTGAGCAAAATTAATAATTAGTAAGTGGTTTTGATTAAATAATTTTTTAAATTTAATGTTAGCATATTCTATTTTGTTTCTTTTTATTCAAAAACCACCTATTATTCTATTATAATTCTCTAACATTTTAAAAACGCAGCAGTTTTTTGTTGAAACTATGGTTTCTAACTTCGTAACCCAAAGCAATACATTTTATTGTTTTATGTTTTTCTAAATAAAAAAAAACACTAAATACAGGGTTATTTTAGAGTTAATATTTTCCTCTCACCACTGTATAGAATGCAAAAAAAAGAATATTTTTAAATAAATTTATGTCGGAAAATGTTTTGTTGTCAAAATACAGGGTATTAAAGTGCTTTATATGATAACTTTCTACCATTCAGATATTTCCACAAAATTTTGTACACTTCTTTTGACCACTACATTATATTTTTAACTGTACAAGTTTAAAAAAATACCAGCGGCGTTCAAACAGGACATTTATTATTGAAAAAAATGTCTTTTTCGAATTAATATTATTTTTAAAATACTTATTTATTTTGGGATTAATTTGTTTTCGTAATATTCTTTTTTTATGACGAACAGTTTTCGTTTAAAAATAAATGCAATTTTGATGCATGCCAAATTCACTAAAATATGATATGGCGCTTTGTATGAAATACTAGTTTTTTTATTAAAGTACGTTCAAATACTTACAAAATATACTCTTTATACAGTGCTATGTCTAAATTTAGGGCCCCCTCCTAACTTCTGAATTGTTTGATATTTTTCATGAAAATTTGAGGACCTTAGTAAGACAACATAAACCCAATTTTAGATAGGAAATGACAGATATAAATGTCAAACTGTCAGCTGTCGCCATTTTGAAATGAAAAATTTAATGGGAAGGTGAGTCTTGTAACACATCGTTTTAAAGCTCCTGACAATTACTTTATAACCCACCGTATTTCTAAATCTAATAAAGTTAGATACACATAATAAGGTATTTTTTAAAGCTTTTAAAAGGATTTATTTAATGCTAATGGTAATTGGTAATACTATACAGGGTAGGACAAAAATATATATTTTTTAATGACGCACCCTGTATATTGGATCACCATTAAAAAGATATCTAAAGGACCTTTAAGAAAATCAAATTAGGTATATCTAAGTTTATTAGTTTTGAAGATATGGCCATCCAAATCAGGTATTCAGGTAATTTTCAAAGTAACGCCATTTTTTGGGGGAAAAGGTATTCACTCTATATTCTAGGGTTATAAAGAACTCGTCAAGAGCTTCAAAATGATGTTTCACAAGACCCCCTTTCCATTTAATTTTTTTCTCTAAAATGGCGTCCAGCTGTCATTTTAACATTTATATCTGTCATATCTTGTCTAAAATTTGGTTTATGTTGTCCTACTAAAGTTCTCAAATGTTTATGAAAACTTACCAAACAATTCAAAAGTTAGAGAGGGGTTCTGACTTTAGACAAGCACTGTATATACATCATTAAGTGTTTGACTTTTAGCATAAAAATAGACTAACTTAAATTTTTAAAACAGTGACTTACATCAATTCTCTTTCGCTCTGAAGCCTACACATTTTAGTACATGGCAACAGGGATAAAATTTTAATGTTTTTCCCTTCACAAAAAAATATTAATTATACAAGGAAAATAAGTTTTACATTTAGCTTGAGGTTGTGTTGTCAAGGGTTGTGAAGCAAAAGAGGACAATAAACCAACATATAAAATCTAAAGTTTTGCCCGCGTATAATCAGGGGCGCAACTGAGGTTTTCGATTTTTTTAATCTAAAAACTTACACCTGGGACCCACACCAAATGTATACCAGATGCTATTTTTTTAAATTTTTATCTTTGGACAGTCTACGAAGGCTGAAAGCCCAAATACTAACGTACCGTGGGTGTCTTAAGCAGGGTAAGAGGAAGTTTGTTAACACGGGACTTAAAAACTTGAAAATTTGGGGGAAGGAAAGACCTTCGCGGGTAGCAGGTTCCGCAATCTAGAAACTCTAGGGATACAAGAACGAACGAAATGGGAAGTTCGGGGCCTGTCCAATTGAACCGTATAGAGATGCATACGTGCGGCACCACGAGTTTCTCTGTTGGGTGCTGCAAGAGGAGGGACTATACTGGACAATTCGTCGGAGCAGAAGCCGTAAAAGTATCTATAGAAGAGCGATAGATCTCCCACAGCTCGACGATGGGCAAGAGAAGGAAGTCTTTAAGTAGGTAAAGGATCATTAATAAGACAAACAGCCCTTCTTTGAATGGAATCAAGCATGCTGAGGGTTGTAGGGAATGCTATTCCCCAGACATGAGAACAATATTCCAGAGAGGGTCGAATTTGGGACACATTCAAAGTGTATAAATTGGAAGGAGAAAAATACTTTTTGGCTCGGAAAAGAAATCCAAGCTTTTGAAGCCGCGGCGGGTATAGATACAATGTGTTTATGTCAGTTAAGGTTATTCTCAAATATGACGCCTACAAGGTTAAATGTGTCCCCGCTCTGCAAAACCTGGCCACTCATAAGCAAAGAGTGAGTGTTTGATTTTTTCTCGACAAGGAACATGATTGTGTTTTGAATGCATTAAATTGAACGAGATTTTTGGTGCTCCAATCCAATATCAAATTGAGATCCTGTGAAAGAGATATCTTCATCGCTTTGCGTTTGCTTTCCAAGTCGGGTTAAGAGATTGGTTTGGGAATCTGAAAAATGGAGTGAAGGGTACTATCGTCAGCATAACTATAAATGGGATTGGTTGTGGAAGAAAGAAGGTCGTTGATGTGAAGAAGAAACAAAGTTGGTGCTAGTACTGAACCCTGAGGCACTCCAGCATTAATTTCGTGAAAGCTTGAAGAGTGGCCATCAACAATGACTGATATTCGTCGATTAAAAAGATAACTGGAGAGCCAAGAGCAGAGTTTAGTTGGAAGACCGTAGGAGGGAAGTTTATTAAGAAGTGCGTCATGCCAGACTTGGTCGAAAGCTTTAGATATATCAAGAGCAACGATCTGGGACTCACCTAGAAACTCAAGAGACTTGTTCCGGTTGTGTGAAACGAAGGAAAGAAGATCTGCTGTAGATCCGTTGTAACGAAATCCGTATTGCCTGTCATGTAAAATTTTATGTTTATCTAAATACCTAAGAATTTGCGAGTTAATGGATTTCTCCATTACTTTATAAAGCATTGAGAGGAGTGAAATGGGTCTATAGTTGGATGGAAGAGATTTAGATCCTTTCTTGGGAATAGGCTGGACACGTGCAGATCTCCAGCTGTCTGGAAAAGTACCCGTGTCATAGGAAATTCAAAAGAGCCTGGATAAAATAGGTGCAAGTTCAGGAGCACATTTTTTTAAACCGATTGCTGGTATTCCATCTAGCCCAGACGATTTTTTGGTGTTAAGAGAAGAAAGGATACGCTTAATGTGTTTTAGCTTAAAAATAATATTGGGCATTTTGTGAGGAACTGGGGGAATAGTTGGAATTGGATGATTGACAGGTGGATGAAGGGTTGAATTGGCAGCAGCTATTGATGCGAAGAGAAACAATTTAGTTAAAAACATTTTTGTTTTGGAATTTGCGATAAAAAGTTAGTTTTTTGGTTAGCCCCACCAGAGAAAATCAAAACTTTTATGAGCTTCTCTATTTATATTTTTTTGGTAAATTTGTTCAAATTTTTTTAACAAATATAAAATTTCGTTAACAATATCTATCATAGAAACATTTAAAATTTTCGGACAAAAAATTTGTAACCGGCTATAGTTTTTGAAAAAATATGGATTTCGTAAAATTTGATGTTTGTCCATAACATTTTATTAAACTTACGAAAAAAATACAAATGGAATATTTGCTTTTAAATATTTTGATTTTTTCCGGGGGGCTAACCAAGAAACCAAATTTTCTTTACTTAATTGTTCCTTTTAGGCCAATAGTATCAGGTCTATGTTTGGTGTTGGTCCTGCGCCTTTTTCTGGATAAAAGAAAAATTATAATATTAGTTACGCACCTGCGTATAATACACTTTTCTGATTTTACGGAAAAAACGACGATATGATGTTGAAAACACATATTATAATAATACAGGGTGTTTCTAAACCACAAAAAATTTTAGAAGGTAATTTGTTGTTTAAAATAAAGGGTAATTTGCTTTATAAATATAGGGTCAAAAGTCAACCACTGGGGAGACATCGTGGTACAAAAATGGCGAAAAAATTCTTACCTTAAAAACAAAAAGCTCTAGGATAATGAAATTCAATTGAAGTACACTTTCTAAATATTTTTTCACTTTTTTAAAATTAATGGAAGTGGTGAAAATAGACTACAACTACCTTTATTGTTTTTGCTAACCAAATTAAAAAAGACACTTACGCAATGACGTTAAAAAATATAAATTTGGAAAAACTGGTTTCATTAAAAACTTTTATAACTTTTGTATTTTCTTTTCTAATTTTTGTTTTCTTAAAGTTTTTAGCATTTATTAAGAAACATACCCTGTATATTAAAGATAAAAAAATAATAATGTAACATTTAAAGGTTTGAACCTGTCGTCTGTTTTATTATAACGTCAATTCGACCTAAGTTGCTATGGAAATCTTTAAAGTTATTTTAAATATTTGTCAATGTAATTCTGTCGTATGACAAATTTAAATTTAAAATTAGTGTGGTTGTTTAGTAGTTATTTAAAATATAAATAAGTTAAAGAATACTTAATTGTACTTTTATTATAAAGGAAGGTAATTGTCCAGAAAGTTCCGGCAACTCCGATTTTGACGAAATTTGGTATACAGGGGTTTTTTAGGGCTCTGATCACGAATCTAAAAGATTTTTTTTTGGAAACATTTCAAGATATCCATCATCAAAGTTGAAATTTACACTAACCTTTTCTCTATATTCACCCCTCTTTTTGCATACAATTTTTGATTTAACAATATTTTTTTTCTTTTAAAACCCCGTTTTTCTACGTATTTTACATCTTTTTTTCCAACTGTATACCAAATTTTGTCAAATTCGGAGTTGCAGCAACTTTCTAGACAATTACCTAAAGAAAATATACGTTTTTATAATTATATATTTTTAAATTAAATATCTACCTTAACCTACGTGTATGTATATCCAGGAAAATGTAATTTATAAAAAGTTACAATACAACCTGTTAACAGAGATAAAATGTCATTTTTTTCCATCACGAACCAAAAATGTTCTAACTTTCAACTACAAAGTTTCTCCAAAAATCATTTTTGTTTAAGCAAATAGATTAAGAATTACCCTGTTTTTATTTTTCTAATAAGAGCTAATACTCAATTTCCTTTTACCATAAATTAACGTAAGATTTACGATAATAAAATATGAATTCAATTTGCAGTAGTTTAAGTTGAAAAGCTTGTTATAAGAGATAACGCAAAAGCCCTTTTTATCTTAATCTTATCAAACAGAAAATATCTCATGCATGCTAAAGAGGTTAAGATTCAATTTAGATCTTCTAAAATAGAGTAAACCATATTTGTAGGAAGGCATTAGCTGTTGATATTTTAGACACAGGTGGTTGGTTAACTGTTTTACTCTACAGGGTGATAAATCTTAAGTCGGCACTACTGCTAACTTTTTATTATTGAAGATTCGATGTCGGTTTAATTAGTGACATTGTAGTATTTTTTCCGCTGAGTAACGTGCTGCTAATAGAAAAACAATTTAACATTGAATTTTTGATTTATTGCCTTATATCGCCATTAAAAAAATCTATCAAAGAGCTTTAAAATAAAATATGGCCATGCTCTGGAATTTAGTAGCCATGTACAGGGTGGCCCACCATATTCGACACGGTCTGTAGCTGGATAACCATGGGGTTTTTAAAAAAGTAAATACTGGAACATATACAGGTCGGATAAGACCACAGTATAAAATTATTTTAGTCTATACAGGGTGTCTCAAAAAAGTGTGACGTATCAAAGTTATATTTTTTTAAATGGAACACCCTATATTTCATGACGGTTTTAGATTCTACTTTAAAAAATAACTCAAGTTTGTTTATAGTACTAAGTGTCTAATTTTATTAGTTTTTTGTGATATTTGATTTTTTGAAAAATGCAGAGGTAAAATTAAATTGATTTTGCTTTAACACTTTTAACACTTTAAACTTTAAAATGTGTAACAAGATTAGAAAATGTCTGCCATATCATACGTTGGTCAAATCAAGATCAAATATTGTACAGCGTGATCAAAAAATAATTTCAATTTTTCAGAAAATCAAATAGCCATATCTCTCTTATTTTAAATGGAAAACCCTGTATTTTTTTACGTCACATGATGACAAATAAAATACTCTTTCAAATGGTGTATAGGTTGCCTATACCTATCTTTTGTGCTTTTTAGTAAACTCTGTTTTTACAAATTTTTAGTCCAAATGTTTATTTAAATTAAAGTTGGCTGTGACATAGCAGCCGTTAATATTTTTCTTAAGAAAATAACAACGACCATTTATTGATTACTAGTATCTCAGTCAGTTTAAAAGAAATTTCAATGATTTTAACTAAAAACCCTTCTTCTACAATAATAAGATAATATAATACTGGTAGGATGTGAAAAAAATGGTTTACTTTAGTCTAGAGTTAATCCTGAAAATATTCCAGGAGAAACCATCGGATAACCTTAATAGTTGCTTTAAAAAATTTGACACAGTGATTATGGATAATGGAAGAAACGAGTTATAGGTCACAGAATGTCATCATAACTGACCAGAGGCCTTATTGGGATTGTTTAAAAACACAAGTTTTATCATTACTACATTTAGCTGAAATAAGTGTTATTGGAAGTAGCATTATAAGGAACTAATACAATCTTTTTTCTGTGAATTTTAAAAATAGTGGCAGATAATACAAAATCTTTTAATTTTGTGCTTTTTTCCAACAAATTTACATTTTGCAATAACGGCTTAGTAAATAAGCATAGCTATATCACAGCCTACTTACATTTAAATAGACATTTGGAATAAAAATATGTTAAAACCAGAATTTACTTAAAAAGTATAAAAGATAGGTATAGGCAACCTATACACTATTTAAAAGAGCATTTGGTTTGTCATCATGTGGTGTAAAAAAATACAGGGCATTTCATTTAAAATAAGAGAGATATTGCAATTTGACTTTCTAAAAAATTGAAATTATTTTTTGATCACCCTGTACAATCTATGATCTCGATATGACCTTCGTATGATAAGGCAGACTTTTCCTAATCTTGTAACAAATTTTAAAGTTTAAGGAGTTTATATTGTTAAAATAAAATTAATTTAATTGCACCCCTGCATTTTGAAAAAAATCAAACATCACAAAAACGAATAAAATTAGACACTTGGTACTATTAACAAACTTAAATTATTTTTTTATGTAGAATCTAAAACCGTCATGTGTTACATAAAAAAATATAACTTTGATACGTCACACTTTTTTGAAACATCCTGTATAAAGTAAAATAATTTTGTACTGTGGCCTTATCCGACCTGTAGATGTTTCAGTATTTACTTTTTTAAAACCCCATGGTTATCCAGCTACAGACCGTGTCGAATATGGTGGGCCACCCTCGTTGATGTGAAGAAGAAACAAAGTTGGTGCTAGCACTGAACCCTGTGGCACTCCAGCATTAATTTCGTGAAAGCTTGAAGAGTGGCCATCAACAATGACTGATATACGTCGATTAGAAAGATAACTGGAGAGCCAAAAGCAGAGTTTAGTTGGAAGACCGTAAGAGGGAAGTTTATTAAGAAGTGCGTCATGCCAGACTTAGTCGAAAGCTTTAGATATATCAAGAGCAACGATCTGGGACTCACCTAGAAACTCAAGAGACTTGTTCCAGTTGTGTGAAACGAAGGAAAGAAGATCTGCTGTAGATCTCTTGTGACGAAATCCGTATTGCCTGTCATGTAAAATTTTATGTTTTTCTATTTTTTCCGCTGAGTAACGTGCTGCTAACAAAAAACAATTTAACATCGAATTTTTGATTTATTCAATTATATCACGATACAAAAAATTTATCAAAGAGCTTTAAAATAAAATATGGCCATCCTCTGAAATTTAGTAGTAAACTGACATTTTTTAAATAAAACACCATGTATATTGCATCACTATTAAATACATTTTTTAAAGACTTTTAAGAATATATTATCACATTTGATATGTCTACCTCTTACAGTTTTGGAAATATGGCCATTCAAATCTAAAAATAATGATAAATTTTCAATATCTCTACACCTTCAAGCTATAAGCACTAAGTTTAGTGTCGAAGATAAAATAGACATTATATCTACTATTTTTTAGATTTGGATGGCCAAAACTTTAAGAGGTGGACATATTAAGTGTGATATATTCTTAAAGGTATTTAAAATATATATTTATTGGTGGTGCAATATACAGGGTATTTTATTTAAAAACTATAGTTTACTATTAAAATCCGTAGAATGGCCATATTACCAAAACTATTAAAAATTTGATATATCACATGACATTCCAAGCTAGCGAGGTAAAGATTCAATTTAGATCCTCTAAAATAGAGTAAACCATATGTTTAGAAAGGATCTGTTGATATTTTAGATACAGGTGGTTGATTAACTGTTTAGATCTACAATACATTTTATTTCAACCAGGTGTTTTTAACAATAGCTAGGTATATCAACTAAATGGGCACTTTTTACGTATTAACTTGTTTTCTGTTACTATCAATTTACGGTTAACAAATTTAGTGATGAAAGTAAATCATGACTAACTTAATTCATTTTGGAGATACAGAGTGTTTTTCAAAATTTGCCAGTTTGGCCATTTACTTGTAACTCGCTTAATATTAGAGATATAAAAATTTTTAAAAATGTAAATAGAGAGGTTTAAGGGATTTTTACGTGAAATTTGGTTGCGTACCTACATTTTTGCTATCTACTTTAATCTTAAAGTTATAACACAAAGTTAGGTTTTTTTTAAAATAGAACACGCTGTATATTTTATTACTAATTAAAAGGTTTTTTAAAAGCCGTAAAAATACCACGTTTATTATATTTAATTTGTCATAGTTCAGGAATTATAGCCATCGTCATAACTTCAATAATAAAATGGCATTTTTAAAAAATCAAATACCTTTTATATTTTATCACAAATAAAAATACATTTTAGGGACTTTTAAGAATGTACCAAATTTAAAATGATTTTCTCCAACAGTTTTGGAAATATGAGCTTTAAAATCCTAATGCGTTTGTCTACTATTTTTTAGATTGATTTGGTTTATACTTTCAAAACTACAAGAAATAAATATATGTAATGTAGGTATTATGTAAAACATCTTTTAAATATTTTTGCAACATTAATATAATATGCCGGGTGTCCTAAAAAACCTGCTGATGACTATATTTTCGACACTATTAATAAATTAATACATCAAATGTAATATTTCTAATAGCTCTAAGGAGATTCTTTACTGATGTAAAAATATACAGGGTATTTCCATTTAAAAACCCAACTTTGTATTGTAACTTAAAAATAAGTCATAAAAGAATATAGTTACGCCACTGTATTTTACGTAAATATCCCTCAAACTTTTCTATTTAATTGTTTTAATTATTAATTTTTTCTATGTCTAATATTAGGTAAGTTGCAAGTACCTGGCCAAATTGACAAGAGCTTCAAAACAAATCAAGTTAGCTGTGATTTACATTTCACCACTGAATTTGTTTAAAAATCCAAATCGAGATTGTGCAATCAAATGTGTTCTATCTCTTTTAGTTTTCAGCTATACCCTGTAAGGTCACCGAAAAGGCGTACACCCTGTACAATGAGACGTCAGTTGGTACTTTCTGACTTTTAATCTAAAACAACACATGGGCAATGTGACAAATAGAGACAGTCTTACGTTAAACTGCTCTGGGATGTTAGTCAATTAAAATTTCAGGGCCTAATTTTTGACGGTAAGAGAATAGAAAACTCACCAAAAACATAACCTTTTTCTAATAAAAATTGTTTAGTAACTAGTAGCTACTAGCATATTTAAAAACTTTACCTTTCCGTGCAGTCAACAAATCGATGGGTTTAAAAGCAAAGCATGCATAATATGTATATTTTAAGAGCCATGGTCAAAAACCATACTGGCTAACTGTACCTCACCGAAACTCCCCGTGCTCGAACGGAAAAGTCGAGAGAGCATTGATAAATTCTGCCTCTTCCGGTGATGACGGGTGATGAATGGTGCCGAAGACACAACATCAAACCCATTTCTTTGCCCATGTAGGGAAATTGTGTTTATTTTTGTCTTTTTTTTTTTGAAAATTCAAAAGTAATATAAAATAAATTTAATGTTGCAAATGAAAGACGTTAATTTCTAAGGCAACAAAATAAATTCTAAAGCTACAAAAAATAAAATAAAACATCATTTTGGCCGTAGTCGGTCATACACATACACAGTCCAAGTTGACATAATTATCAGTGCACAATTTACACTTGAACACCTTTGTTTTTGGTAAAACTGTTCTACTTACTGTTGTTCCATGGCCGCATCAAGGGTAGGCCTGAAACGACTAAGATTAATAGAAACATTCTTGGAGCGATGACTGAAATAAGTAAAGGAGTTATTCTTCCTTAATAAAAAACTTTAGGGTAAGATAATATAATATGTCATCTTAAGCCGACATTTGCTGTGTCATCTTGTCCTACGAGGTACAGGGTATTCCATTTAAAAGGAAAAATGGCATATTTTTTGACTTTTACCATATTTTTGAAAAAATTCAATTGATGTTTTTTATCTCGAAAAATTTAAAAATAGTATTATAAAAACAATTGCATGAAAAACAAAAGACTTACGCCACGTGTAAATGTTGTATTTTTAAATTTTATTAATATATTTTTTTATTTTTTTTTATTATTTAATATATTATTATTAATATATTTTTGAAATCTATGGTCAATTCTCAGTGTTTTTATTAAGCGTACTTCATGTTTCTCTTTTACTGTTTTTAAGTTATTGACGCTTAAAAGGTCACATTTTTTGCCTTTTTAATTAAATATCTCAGTATGAAATACAGGTAATGCAGGTGACTAACATATCTGATACTTTAAAGGTTATTTTTTTATTTCTTTGAAAATTATCAATGTATTTTCTTTTTGCTTTACTGGCATTTTATCTACACTTGTAATATAGCGTTACTTTCTGTAGTTTTTCATCTAACGAATAATTGATTTTAAAAAACTAGTATTTAAATCCACCGACAGGTAAAAATTTTAATTACTTTGACATATTAGGGAATCACCTGTATTACCTTAATTGTGTATTAATATATTTAAATAAATAATATTTCAGAAAATATGACTCTTTAAGCGTCGCATAACCCAAAAACAGTTGAAAGCAACATATAGTACCTTTAATAAAAAATACTTTTTAATACGATTTTCAAATTCTTCGAGCTAAAATACATTGATTGGCTATCTTGAATTTATTTTAAAATATGGAGAAAGTCAAAAAATATGCCATTTCTCCTCTTAAATGGGATACCCTGTACAAAATATTTACCGCCATTTGTTTCCGACAACTTGAAGATTACTTTCACTATTCCTTATTATTTATAAAGCATATCATTAACAGTTTATTTTAAAATATTTAAAAACAATAAAAAACTTACAGTAGGAAAATAAAGCAATGCACATGCCATCCAAAATGCGCAGGTGGACGGTTTCAGGAGTTTTGGGCGATGGGCCCACAACCGTCTAGAGTCGGACCACTGGCTTTTCCGTTCAACCAATCTATAAGCATTAAAAAGTCACGTGATGTTATATAGCGTCCTTGAAACCTTTATTCCAAAAGATCTTGTTTTATTTGTTCAGAAAACATTATTTAAATAAAGCTTTAATTTAAATATTACTCCAGTTTTCTAACTAAACTCAAAAATATTAAATTATACATAGGATCACTTATGGTCATTTTAAAAACTGTTTTTTATTTTAGATCTTATATTATAAAGACAATTACGATTTTAGGTAGTTTGTTTTAAGTAATACATTAAAATAAAAACTATGACTGTCAAACACCAATAAGTTATATTTGAATAGGTACAAGGTGGGTCCGTATATTTAGATAGCGCCTATCTCGTTTATTATACAAGGTACAAAAAAACTCTATATAAAAAGTTTTATCAAATTATCCAAACCGTCAAAATATATTTTGCAGATACAGAGTAAGCCAGAAATGCGCGGAGAAGAAAATCTAATTTTTTTTAATGACATCTTGTATATTATGTCACAATTGTAAGGGTCTTTCAAAATCTTTACAAAAATACCACATTTGGTAGGTCTATCCTAAATAGTTTCGGAAATATAGCCATTTAAATCTGGGTATAATTTCCATTGCATCTGCAGTCTCACTTTAGTGCTGAGGTAGGATAATGGAAATTATATCAACTATTTTTCAGATTTAAGTGGTCATATTTGGAAAACTAATAAAGATAGATATTTTAAATGTTGCATTTTTATAAAGCTTTTTAAAAGACCTTCTTAATGGTGACATAATATACAGGATATTCTATTAAAAAAATTTTAATCTCCACATATTTTTTGGCTTACTTTGTATCTGCAAAAATATATTTTTTGACGGTTTTAATAATTTTCCAAAACTTTTGTATTTTAAGTTTTTTTCTACATTGTATAATAAACAAGATAGGCGCTGTCTAAATATAAGGGCCAACCCTGTCCACTAATTTTTATTAATTTTAATATTAAATTTATTTTAAAGAATTTAAAAAATTATCACAAAGTCATATTTGTTCATTAGATGTTGGTTTCTTTACAATTCTGTTTTTTGTATTTATTTGATTGTTTTGTAGAAACATAGTTTTCGCTAAGCTTTCAAAATAATATGTTCAATTTTCTGTGTTTTATTATTTTATGAATATAATGGATATATTTCTTGCATGTTTTAAAAACGTATATTATCTTTATTAATATTATAGGGTTTATACCATTCACCGTTTTTAAAGGAAGTAATAATATACTTTTTAAAATTGAGGGAATGTTTCTATTTTCAAAGTTTTCGCTAAAAGTTTTATTTTGATATGTAAGTTCTTTCACAGCAACTGCCAAAAAAACATTAATACAAATATTATCAAGTATTTTAGTTCATCAAAAATACACGGTCACATAGAAGTCTTAGGTTATACAGTTTGGTATTCCTAACTACGATGCGAATCTTAAGAAAATGATTTCCTATGTTTTTAATTAAAAAAATCCTATAAACATATCTCTAGACTTGTAAAATTCGTTTTTGTCTAATATGTATTAAAATAAAGTTAAACATTTAATATTGTATATTAAAAGTATACATTATGTAAGTATTTGACCATACTACTAATAAAAGTTAGACAAATATTAATTTTACATACAGAACACCATATCATATTTTAGCGATTTTGCCATGCATCAAAATGGCTTTTATTTTTTAAACTAAAACCGTCGGTCGTACCAAAGAATAATAAAAAACAAAATAACCCCAAAGTAAATAGGTATTTAAAAATTATTATTAATTAAAAAAAAGCAATGTCGTACCATTTTTTTCCAACAAAATTTAATAAAAATTTAATTTAAACACCAATGGTATTTTTTAAAACTTGTACAGTAAAAAATGTAATGTAATGGTCAAAAGTAGTGTAACAAATTTTGTGTAAATATCTGGAGTGGTAGAAATGGGGAACGAAGCATTTTACAACATAATTTTATTTTAAATATGCTCTATTGTTTTTGCATTTCATACAGTGTTAAGAAAAATATGTCAACCAAAAAATAACCATGTATAGTTTAATACAATCCGAACAATTTTCAGAAGCCGAAATACTAACAGTATTTTCCTACGACCACTTGTGAAAATAGCAAATAGCACACTGGTTTCATGCATAGAAAATGCGTTATATCACACTAGTGTTGCAAAGTACTTTACAGCACTAGTGTTGCAAAGTACTTTACAACACTCGTGTGATATATGTTATGATGTCATTCTAAAAACTGCTATTGGTTTTGCAAGTGACATATTTGTTGTAGTGACAGTAAAAAAAACTTTTACTTACCTTAAACAGTAGAACCCAAATTAGCGAAAATCATCTTATTAACATTAAGTTACTACACAGTATAGGCTTTCTTCTAATATTAAAAAAGTAATAATAAAATTTCCGAAAAAATAAAAACATAAACAAAAATAGACATAACCACAAAAACAACTTTCACTGACTGCTCGCTCAGTGTTGTCAGGTAAGTAGATCAAATTAAAAATCTCCCTCCTACCTTTGAGTACGCACTTGATAGAGGCAGCCTTGCCGCTTGACCGTTCGACCTAAAGCGCCAGAGAAAAAACACCTATGGATCAAATTCCTTTCTCTCTGTCTTCGTGTACTCAAACAACTAGTTAAATCCTTTTTTTTAATCCCTTAATTAAACCTGAGGCTAATACACACTTTATGAATCCACTTTCTTTTATCCATTCCTAAATAGAATCAGACCCTTCCGACGTTGCCAAATGCTTTCCATATTTTGCATGGTATAACGGACGTTTAGTAGTCATTTTTTCCTTACTTTTAGGACTTAAGGTTATGCATTTACAATTTTCATATTTTTATATTTTTCTCAAAAATATGAGAAAAAAATGTAATTTTTACTTAATTTTACATGTGATGTTCAGTTTCATTAACTCGTTTTACCAATTTTACCCCACCCAGCACCCCTTTTTACTCCCCGGTCCCGTATTTACTGATGTTTTTTAAAAAACGGAATATTTTGGATATGCGCCACTTACGTTTTATTTAGAAGAGTGTCTAAAATATGTAAGTATCAATAATTTTTAAAAAACCCTTAAAATAGCAGAAAACCGTATTAAACTATTACCGTTATTACCTAACCAAACCATACAATTTTTATTAAGTGAAGGCCTTTTTAAATTCCAAAATGATAAAAGTTATATAATGCTTCTAGGTAGGTGATTTTCGATGTAAAAATATTGTCAAAACAGTATTATATAGCAGTGAGGAAAAGTACATATCACACTAGTGTTACAAAGAAAAAATCACCCTAGTGTTGCAAAGTTCTCAATTGTTTTTTATTTTAGTAGTAAAGACAAACTAATATTTTTTTGGTGAATAATTTGTGGTCGTAGGAAAAATAGTGTACAGTACTCGTGTGAAAATGACTTTCTTATACTCGTGGGTTTGTCGCACTCGGCTAACGCCTCGTGCTACAATATTCCCACTTGTGTGAAATTAGTCATTTTTTACACTTGCAATGTAATATACTATTTTTTAACAAAATTTAAAATCCATAGCTGCTTTTCCCACTGATGAAAAGGTATACATTTTGTAACCATTTTTTCTTCTTATCATCTAAGTTTTGCAACCCAACAGGTCTCTATGACACTCGAGAAAATCCCCATTTAGCATCGTGGGCTTCCCTACTATAACAGCATAAAAATATGTTTAATGTTTACGGGATATAAAACGATATTTAATCTTTTGGGTGCATTACAAAATGGCAAACATGTTTTAAAATAATTTTTTATAACATAAATTGTCACGGGCTGTTAAAACCTGCTGCCATATGCAGATTAAATGTGCTTTTCCCTGCCACAACAATTTGAACGGCGCTATCCGACGCCACAGGCTGTAGGCGTCGGGTCGCGTCAGCGTGTTACCACCAAATGCTAACAACATCGTTTTTTAGAGTCCTCGTAATTGTTTTTTAATTTCTATTTATACTCAAAGCTAATAGTTAGGGATCCCTGGACCATTTTTCCAAGTCATTACTAACAAGCTAATTTTTCGTGAGTAGTTTAATTTTAACGAGACGACCAACTTTTCTCCTTACAACAATTTTAGTTGGTGGTAGCTTACAGGGGTAGCAGGAATTAAATGTGTTGATTAGACAAATATCAAAAAAATATATTTGTCCCACAAATCGTAAGGTTTCATTAAAAAGTTCTCCTACCACCAACATGTATGGTTAACGATGTCGTGAAAAGTAACTACTAACCAGCTGATTTTTGTTCTGTTGATTAAATAATATTTCTATAATTTAACACCCACATTATCCTACAATCCTACAAATTGCGAGGTACTATCATTCTTGTGTTTTGATATTTGTCAAATCATACATATTTAATCTCTGCTACCCCTGTATGCTAGTGAGTTGGTCGTCTCGTCAAAATGAAGCTAATCACAAAAATTAGCTTGTTAGTAATGACTTTAAAAATGGTCCGGGATCCCTAACTATAGATTTACAATTTTGAAAAACATTGAGGTTTTTAGTTAGATTAAATATGTACTTAGAGCAAAAACTTTTAAAATATATAGGATATGGTTTCGATTACAAATAACAAAAGGGTCGGAAAAAGCATACCTATACAGGGTAATCATTCTTTAGTCGGCACTACTGCTAACTTTCGTTATTATTGAAGATACAAAGTAGGTTAAATTAGTAAAGTTGTTGTACTTTTTCCACTGAATAACGTGCTGCCCACCGAAAAACAATTTGGCATTAGGTTTTCCATTTATTACAAAAATACTTATTTTTAATAGAACACCCTATATATTATATTACCATTTAAAAGATCTGTCAAAGAGCTTTAAAAAAGATATCACATATGATTATATCCAAATTTTAATAGTTTTGGAAATATGGTCGTCCTCGGGTATTAAATATTAAACCGAATTTTTGAAATGAAAGACCCTGTCTATAACATCATCATTAAATAGATATTTTAAAAAGCTTTAAGAATATAACCACATTTGATATGTCTTTCTCTTATAGTTTTGAAAATATGACCATCCAAATCTAAAGAATAGTAGATATTATAGTTTCTATTTTATCTTCGACACTAAACTTAGTGCTTATAGCTTAGAGCTGAAGATATAATCGAAATTTAATAGTATATTCAGATTTGAATAGCCATATTTTTTTAAACTATAAGAGAGAGACATACTAAATATGGTGGTATTCTTAAAGCTCTTTAAAATATCTAATTAATGGTATGCATTATACAGGTTGTTCCATACTAAAAATCCAATTTACTATCAAATTACTTCTGAGGATGGCATAGTTCGAAACTATTAAACATTTGATACATTACATGTAGACTTTATTTAAAGCACTTTAATAGATCTTTTGAATGGTAATATAATATACAGGATGTTTAAAATGATTTAAAAAAGTAACATTTTTTGCAATAAATCGTTGCGTAAAACGGTCAATTGTTTTTGTGTTGGCAGCACGTTAATCAGCTGACAAATTACTAAAACTTTACTAATTTAACCGACCTCGTATCACCAAAAATAAATAAGTAAGCAATAGTGCTGACTTAAGTTTGAACACCCTGTATATGATGTGTTACATTGCTAGAATAATAACAGTGCCATAACCTAGACTTATTTTTTTACTAGAAATTATACAGGATTTTCATGACCTAATATTAAGTAGCTTATTTTAAATTAAAAGCCCTCTATATTATTTTATTTTTATATTTTATGGACAAAAATAGGTTACGTTTCTCAGCAATTTTATTCCTAAAAGGTAACATTTTAAAAAACTTCCTTGTTGCCTTTCGGACACAACGTCTATACCTTATATTCCTAAATAATAATTGTTACATGAAGTCTAACAAACATTTGACACTTAAAATATTTATTGAAAAGGCTGTCAAAAAAGAAAAGGAATTTTTAACAATACTTATTTACTTGTTTCGCGGCCAACTAGAAAAACACACAAATTTAAAAATTATTATTTATAAAACTACATTATTTTTTATTTAAAGTATATCTTGTTATAAGTATAGCGTTGAAAAGCCTATAAAAAGATTTTTTAAAATATTTCATAGTCAACTATGGTTTCCATTTAAAAAATTAAAGTTTATGTCGTAGCTCCAAAACGGACTACTATATTAGAGCGAATAACACCTTTCTATTAAGAAGATTTTTATCTAAAAGTTTTCTGTTTACACTTTTTTCTATTTCGAATATTAACCGGACCATAGAAAAAATAATTTGGAGAAAACGGTTTATTTTTAAATATCTCGTAAGTTATAATTCTTAAGGACAAAAAAAAGGAGTTTACCTAAGCTCTAAAAACTACAATTCTTTTCTCATTTAACCGTCTCTGTAAAAGCAGCGGTTTCTAAGAACCCTGTACTTAACATGGAAAAAAACTCACCCCTATATTGATTTCTTTTTGTCATACATTTTTTAAAATCCTAAATATCCTTAAAACCTAACATTTTTGGTTTGGTTATACATTATTTTTATTTCTGCATTTCAAAGATGAACTTATATGCAGTGTGCTCCATTAAAAAAATACAAGTTTGATATGGATCTTTTTCTTTGGAACAGCTTGTATAATTCTCCTTTATTTTTAATTTTACTTTTAAAGCAACCCCATATGCCTGTAGAAAAATATCTTGCAAAAATATGCTGTTATAAAGAACGAAGCATTTGTGATGCGCTACCCTGTATGTGTAAAACATTCATTAATTTTAGGCGAAGAACCAATTCTAAAACGGTATTTACCAATCGGTTATGTTGACGTTTAAACAATGTATTATATGTCAAAGTTGTCACCAATTAATACTCGGTTATAATTGGTTGAACGGCTAAAATTGATGACTGTTTACGCATTACAGATACGTACGGATGTACTATAAGATAACATATCCTTAAAGAAAGAAAATAGTCATATTAGGATACATGACAAACTACATTCCCAATTTTGTGTTAGTCTAAATCCCACATAATATTGGTGAATATCATAATAGTTCCTTAATAGTAGTTTAAGTTTTTACTTGAAATCAGTTGGATATAGATCTAAGTCATTTTTTGTTGTTAATACGGTTCAAAACATTTTCTTTTTCAAACGGTGACGTCATGTACGTCGCGTATTTAACCGTGTTTGAATACATCCCGGACAATCATCAATTTTAAGCGAAGAACCAATTCTAAAACGGTATTTACCAATCGGTTATGTTGACGTTTAAACAATTTATTATACGTCAAAGTTGTCACCAATAATTACCGCGGTTATAATTGGTTGAACGCCTAAAATTGATGAATGGTTTAAAAACAATAAACTAGGCGGGCGGGCGTATGCATCGTACTCATCAAAAAGTTTTTCGGTCATTTCTTAATATACTTATAAACTTTTTACATGGCAAGTGAAAAATGTTTATATTGGGTGTAAACTAACCTACCTATTAACCCTAAAAATAAAAATCATAGTCATAACCTAAAAATTTATCTGGTTGTGACGCAACGGTTTGAAAACCTACTTTTTCTTGATTCTTATATTTATATTTTTATTTTTGAATACGGTTTGAACCACTGAGACGAGATACGGTTAGCAAGAAAATTTGACTCTAGTTTGAAAAGACGTATATCGGTTAGCAAATAAGGACAGGGAAGTCCAAGAAAGTATATTTTTGTGAAAATACAATTCTTTACCGAGGTTTCATCAATATATTATAAACCGTGTTTTTTAACTGGCTATTCTTTAGCAAAAATTAATAAAAAATAATAATTTAAAATTTGTCAAATACGTCACATTTATTGCGCGTAAAAGATTTATAGATAGAAGTTTGCAAATTTTTAAACTTTGCTATGATTGCTGGGGGATAAAAAAATCCAACTCTTCATATTACTTTAAAATAAATATCTAAATTTATATATTATTTAAATAGCTCTAGCCTTAAAACTCACCGTCGGGGTTTCGTTTTATCGTGACGTAACTACCGCTGCAGTCAATGTTCTCAGAATATGAAAGTGGCCCGGTTACGCTGGGGCGGATGTGTCATAAGGGGGCGGGAGTGGGTTAGGGGCGTATGACAAATTTAAATGTTGAACAGACAGGTTAAATATCATGTTTATTTACGAATTTTATCTACGTGGCTGCTGTTTAAGGTTAGAATAAATGATATATGCATACTTCAAAAAAGCTTACAAAATGTATTTATAACTGTAAAAATATAACGAATAGGTATTTATTTTATGAGGAAAAAGGTCTTGTCAACATGTAGGTACCTTTATGGCTAAAATTTTTGTATTTTCTCCGAAAATTACGATCGAGGTGTCATTCGATTCAGAATAATGTATAGAAAGTTTAAAGAAAAGACCCGAAACAATAAATAAAAGTTAGTGTTTGTTTTTTTACTATTTTAAAAACTACAAAAGATATTTAAAACTAAAAGAGAAAGCAATCATTTAAAAAATAGTTCTACCTTCCAGAACCGTATCTTGAATATTTATAATTTTAACAGAGCCCCGAAAATAGCGCTAAAAGCGGCCAGTCTGACTTCCGCGCGCGGTCCGTGCGTCCCTCGAACACGATAACAAAAAATCATTTTGTCATACGAAATACAAAACTTAAAAAAAATTGGTACAATTAGGATACATAAATAAATAATTTTGTTATCGCCATTATTTAAATAAATTTTTTATTGCCAGTCAAAAATTTTTATCCCCATTTTTCCATTTGTTATCTATTAGTTAATTAATAATAATTTTTGAATTAAATGTGAACATAAAAAGCCCATTTTTTATGAAACTACAACCTTCAGATTTTTTCACGTTATTGAAAAAGACACACACACCTATAGAAAAAGGTTCCCGTGGAAAAAATTTAAAAATGGTAATTTTCTACTATTTTTCTAGGGATTTTTTTTTTTAAATCATAACTTATATTAACAAATGAAATAGAAAAAAATATTTTATAAACAATGAATTTGTTTATAACAAATACTTAAACAATAACGCTAAAAATTATTTAAAAAATATTTTTATTTAGCTTTCAACCATTAGAAATCAGAATATTTGAGATAATGAAAAAAATTATTACTTTTAAGCAATTTTTGATTTTTACAGTCTTTAATTATTAATAAAAAGTGGGAAAATTTACATTTTTAAATTTTTTCAACAAGAATCTATTTCTATACCTCTTAAGAATAACTCAACAACGTAAAAAAATTTCAAGGTTGTAGTTTAATAATAGTCGGGCTTTTTATGTCAAGATTTAATTCAAAAAAAATTATTAATTAACTAATAGATAACTAATGGAACAAGGGAATTAAAAAAAATCTGGCCGATAATAAATTCATGTATCCTAACTGTGCCAAAATTTGTTTATTCTTTAATTTTTATTTATATATTTATATTATATAAGAAAATTATTTTTTTCGTTGCCGTGTCTGAGGGACGGACCGTGCGCGGAAGTTAGACTGCCCGCTTTAAGCACTATTTTCGGGGCTCTGTAAAAATTAGAAATATTTAAAAAACAGTTCCGGCATGTAAAACTTTTTAAAGAAATTTCTTTCCCTTTTAAAATCTTTTTACAATTTTGAATATCTTTTATAGTTTTTGAGATATTAAAAAACCAACAACCCTACTTTTTTTTCTTTTATTCTTTGTAACTTTTGCAATTTTTATCGGCCCCTTTTGGGACTTATCCTTAAATTTTCCATACTTTATTTCAAATCGAATGACACCTCGATCGTAAGAAGATAGATCGAAGAATATACAAAAATTTTACCCAAATAGGTACATGTTGACCAGACTATTAGCTTGAGGTGGTGTTGTCTCCTGACTCGAAGTAAAGGAAGACAATAAGCCGAAAGCCAAAATTTTTTCGTGTATAATACATTATCTTTTTTCTGTGGCGGAAAAAAAAGATTTAATGTTAAAAACACATATTCCTACAATATATTACAGGTAAAAACTTAATGATGTAAAATTTGAAGTTTTATACTAGGCGCCTCTTGTATGTTAAACGACAACTAGACCTGAGTTGCTATGGCACTATTTTAGGTAAATTTAAAATATCTGTCAACGCACCTGTACTGTTGACTTATTTAAATAAAAAATTTGGAAATTAGTGTGGTTGTTTTATAGTTTTTGGAAATATTAGGCAGCCAACTTTAATTTGAAAAACGAAATTTACTGATGCAGAAATATTCGCATTTCCAACCTAATAACGTTAGGCGATACCAGGGATGGCGAACCAATGGTACATTTGCGCACGCGACATAAAAATTATGGCACGCGAGTATGTTCGCTTATAAAGGGAAAAGTTTAAAGATTTTTATTTTTATTATTTTCTCTCTTCAAAATTTGGAGTCACTGGAACTATTCAATGGCATGCCTAGGCTGGCTTCTTTCTCAAGTTTAAAATAAATGATCACCTTTTTTTTGCTTTTCAAAGTTTTTTCTCCCCAAAAAGTATTTTATGGCACGCCAAGAATATCATTTTACATTTTTGTACTAAAATGGCGCAGTTTTACTTTTTTAAAACTTAGCTTTTAAAGAATACTACCACAGAAAAAATGGCTAACCCAATACTATGACAATACCATTTTATTTCACAACGATAAAATTTATCAAGTTTGCGTTCTTAAAGTACATTTTAGTAACTTCACCATTGTGTCAAGTTATTTTCCTATGGTACTGTCAGTAACTTAATGAAGTTACTAGATACTCTAGGACTCTTAACAGTTAATTACTAAACTAACAATAGGTTAACACTTAAAAGAATATGTGTCAACTTATTTTTAAAAATATACGCCCACAAATTAATTTTTTTAAACATCCTAATTTTAAAATAGGAAACTTATTAGTGATATTTTAAACACTACTATTTTAAATTGTTTTGACAGTGGAGTTGTCAATATAATACCTCATACATAGTACAAAAAAAAAATTACCGATATATTACCTAGATTTTTGTTTTATCTACTAACACGCAAATTTTAGACAAAGAATTTTTCTTAATAAAAATATTGGTACATTTTAAATATTCTTGATATACGTTGGTGATGAATTTCGTTTAAAATTCATGCATTTAAAATATAACTTTTTTTTCTTGGAAAAACACTTGTAAATTTCCATTTCTATTTTTTGCTGCGATTTTTCAAATTGTAAGTTCATGCACAGAGTGGCCCAAAAATATGCGATGACTATCCACTTTTTTTAAATAAAACACCTGCTTTTAATTACATTTTTGACATTTCCATTCCATTTTAACTATGGTTTATTTAACATGTCCTATATCTAAAGTAAACATTTATCGAGAAACTAACAATCCATTTGTATTTAATCCATATACAGGGTGTCCGGAAATTACGCGTCAGAATTTCTGTGGGAGATTTTGCACAAAAAATTAATATACCAAACCGCTATACATTTTTTCAAAATCTAAAAATTAACGGTAAGATACAAGGTTTAAAAAAAATTGTAATTTTTTCTAACAACTTTTTTCCCAGTGTACTAATTTTCGTCAAATTTTGCATACATATCAATAACAAATTACCCGTAAATAACGTTTGTTTTCAAGGCTTGCTTTGTTAACTTTAAAAATCAAAATTTCTAATTAGACGTACGTAAATGTTTAAAGTCGTTTTTCTCGGAACCGTTTATTTTATTTTATTTTATTGCAACAAGAGAACCTTTTTTAAAAGATAGTTTGTTGCTTTTTATTAGCTTAGTTTCTAAATTTGTAAAAAGACTGAAACAAAAAGTTCTAAGTCAAGTGAAGTACAGTTTAAGCCCTTTGGCTTTGCCTACTGGCGTCAAATTAATAGGGTGAATACAAAGAATCATTAGTGATGATATGTATGCAAAAATTGGTGAAAATCAATACCTACACTAGAAAAGTTATTAAAAAAAAATAGTTTTTTTTTCTTTAAAACCCTGTATCTCCGTTAATTTTGAATTTTCAAAAAATTGTATAGAAGTTTGTGGCATTAATTTTTCGTGCAGAATCGCCCACAGAAATCCTGACGCGTAATTTCTGGACACCCTGTATACAAGTTGGCACAAACATACGCGAGGTCATCAACTTTTGTTTTTGTATAGGAATTAGTATTTTAATTATAATTTATGCATCATATGCTATAATTAAAGTAAATAGTTATCCAGAAATTAATCAATGATTTCATTTTAAAGTTTGTGAAATTTAAGCCAAAAACCATTATTAATACAATTAGGTACTTTTGGTTATCATACTTTTCTTTTAAATGTTTATCAGTAGAGTAATTAAAACTTACAAAAGAAAAACAGTCTAAATTGCGAAAATAATGATTTTTGTGTTTTGAATACGTAAATAATAAAAATATCCCAAACCGTTTTTATTATAGTCAGATATCGTCAGTAAAAATGTGACAGTAAATCGTGTGTGTCCCAACAAAAGAATCACAGTGGCAATGAAAAATAAAATTAAAGCGTCAGTGGCGAATTTAAAGTTATTTAAGTGTGAGATAAGAACTTGATGCATAAATACTAAATTTTAGATTAAAATTTACACATAAAAATTTCAAGATGCCATCCTGGGAAAAAATTAAATAGGAAGGAAGGTCTTGTGGCACATTATTTTAAATCTCCTGACGAGTACTTTATAACCACTAGAATATAAAGTCAATACCTTCACCTAGTACAAAATGACGGTACGGAAAAATTACCCAAACATCTAAATTGGATGGCCACATTTTTGAAAGTCATAAAGTTAGATCTACTTAATATGTTGTGTTCGTAAATCTCTTTTAAATATATTCTTATTGATGATATAATATACAGGATGCTTCCTTAAAAAATACTTTTTGTCCTACCCTGTATATTATTACCAGTATAACTAACCAAAAATCTTTATGAAAATATCGCTTTACGTACATCTAACTTTTTTATTTTTGAAAATATGACTATTTAAATTAGGTATTTAGGTTTTTTATAGTTTCTGTCATTTTGTAGTACGTAAAGATGCTGACTTTAAATTCTAGATGTTATAAATTACGCGTTAAGAGCTTAAAAATGATGTGCTTTGAGACCCCTCTTTCCATTTAATTTTATTCCTAAGATGGCGCCTAGCAGCCATCCTAAAATGTTTATCTGTTAATTTCACTCTAAAAATACAAAGTGTTTAATGCGTCAAATTTTAGTAAGCATATTCTACGCCAACAAAAATCCCTAGTTTTCTATATAAACATATATCCCGAACGCTTCGTTTCAGAGATCTAAATTAGTATTTGATACATTGCTTTAAAGCAACACAAAAGATTTTTTTAGGAAAATATTTAAAAAGCTTCTCAGAGGCGTGTGTATCCTATTTGTATAGACTATTTTTGAGAAGAAAATGTTGTACCACTACTTTTTCCTAAAATAAAAAAATATTTTTAAAGTCCTTATTGAATTTTGAACCAGTTTGATTTCTTTTCATTTCCCGAACGAAACTAACCAGAACATTTACAAAATGGCGTTTCTCCTAATACCATGCTAATGCTGGCTCAGAAAGATTTTTAATTTGTTTGTAATTTACACATTTTGTTTGTTTAAAACTGTTTAAAGTATGTTTTAATTGTAAACTATCCTAAAACTTAATGTTTTATAAAATTTGTACTCGTAGAAGTGGTTTTTGATGAATATCAGCCTGTGTCGTAGGATGACAAAATGACACTGATGATGGTGTAAACTTAAAGCGCTTTGCCTTAGCTTGAAATAAATAAAAATTTTGCACGTATATACAAACTTGATCTTTTCTTTTAATAATATTTTTGTTATTTGTAGTTTTTAAATAATATCATTAAAATATGTGTAAATTTTGCTATGTTTGTTTTATTGGATATTGAAACTGCTCATACAGTTATGGCTTACCCGGTACATTTTAGTAGTAAGTTTAGAGCTCATACCCAGCATTTCAATAAATATAATAATTGAAACAATATAAACAAGTAGAGCATTGCTAGTTTTACGCAAATATTCATCAACATTGATGATCTCAAGATTTTATTAATTCAAATTAATCTTCTAGTACAGTAATTAGTCTTTTGATTCAGATCGTAAAACAATAAAAAGCAATATTATTCTAATTAACATTTGAATGTATCGAAACAAATCATTTTAAATTACGTTAAAATTGTAATTTCTCTTTTTAACAGCTAGAAAGTAATAATTTTATTTTCTTGAACTACATCTGCAGATGCTGCAACATGTGTAAGAACAAGAAATATTGGGGCATAACATGATTTACTAAATTTTACTTTATTTTTGATTTATAATTATTAGACCAATTCCCGCAGTTTTCACTGCATGTACCAGCTTAATTGATTAATATTTTATTTTATATGGTCTGTATCTTTTTAAAAAATACCTTTACAATTAAATTATCATTTATAATTGTTACATAAATAAATATTACGATATATTATAAAATGCAATGTAAGGAAATTGGCTAAATACATTTTTAGGTATTATGAAGTTTATTCTGTTGTACAGGGTAAATAAAAACTAGCGCGCAATACAGGAGAAATCGATCACGAAACTTGGGGCGGTCATTCTACAAGACAAAATAATAGTACAGATTCATAATATATATATATTTTTTATTGTGCTGGTTTTCGAAACACAAACCTCTAAACTTCAATGTTTAATGCTTGTTTCCTAAATTGTTTGTAAACAAAAAATTGTAAACCGATATAACTCATAGTTGGAGCATGGACTAAGTCGATTACCCTATATAATTAAAGAAATAATTTCCCTTGTGTTTTTGTCATAATTTTTGTGTTTTGATAGCAACTCCATTTTTAGCAAGTTTTACAAAAACCAATTCAAGACAAGGTTTTTTTTTATTTAACTTGAACAATTTAACCTTTAAGACGTAAATCATTCTTAGAAATTAGATCGTAAATTAATTTTTCCCATTTGTTTGCCTCTAGCCTCCAGGCAGAGTCGATCCTGGAGCAAAAACGGCCAAATTATTATCGACAAATGTAAAGAAAACTTGATAAAAAACTGCTAATTGGCCTGATCAGTGCATAATAGGTATAACATCATCATCAATGCCGTAACCGCGAAAGACTATAACGCTTTCGGTCGGCCAAAGATAAAAAATATTTGATTGGTCAACCATATTTTATGTCCAGCCATAACTTATTATTTTTAAAATATTAGACTTATTTAGGACTAATAAAAAAATTGTACGAGATTCTAGAATTTATAAAAATCTTATAATATTAAAAGCGACAGACTAAATAGCGCAATCGTGATTTTACTTTAAAAGGAAAAAGTTATTTCTAATACCTATTTTAGAATAAAATATGGATAAAATGGTTTTAATTTTATTAATTGAAAAGTGTTAGGTGGCGCTGCTTACAAAAGTAATAAAGTTATGTATGGTATCTTACTATTTACAATTAACTGAGTGTACTTAGCATAAATATAGTAAGTGTATAGTCTATCTCCATATATAATTGTTATTTAATTTTTCATCTCGTCCAAAATTTTTGGAAAGTCAATTTTAAGCCATCCTCTACAACATTTTATGGAGAGTTTTATGAACGTTAGGAAATTATTGGGAATTATGGGAAAGTATTGGGAAGTATGGGGAAGTATGGAAGAAGTATTGAAAATAATGGGGAAGTATGGGGAAATATTGGAATTATGGGAAATTATTGAAAATTATGGGGAAATATTGGGAAGTATGGAAATTATGGGACATTATCGATTAGTTTAAAAGCAATATAATACATATTCTGTGTGTTTTGAATGATTTTTTCTCTTTATATTTAAAGGATGAAGTGATTTCCCTTTTGTGCAGTAGTCGAAAATGTTAATTTGTGCGTGAGTGGCCGATGGTCAAGGATCGTTGTCAGTTTAACATAAAATAAATAAGCTTTCCCAACTCTTAAGTTTTTAAACTTTCAATAACTTAAAATGGCCAATCATTGAGAAAAATAATTGGATACCACTATATTAAATAAGGTTCGCCTAAAAACCCATTAGAGATTGGAGAAAAGGGTACTATAGTCAGCAAAGCTATTGGGTACTGTAGTCGAGTCCTGGAAAAAATATTTACAAGTCTCCTAAAATATTGTTGATGGCTCTAACGATCCGAATGGCATCTAGAAAAGACGTGTTTTTGGATTTTTTCGCAAAAAGAATAACAATAGTTATTACCAAATTACAAAAAAGCTGTTGAGCTTTTTCGCCGAAATATCAAAAAGAATAAGTAATAGCTAAAATATCATTAAAGATTTTTGAAAAATCCGAAAATTATCGTAAATATATACATATTAAAAAGTATATCAAACTTTAAAGTTTAATTTGCAAAAGCAGAGTTTTCGTTGAGGAAAAAATTATTTACTTTTTATTATACTCACTCTGTTCAGAAAACTTTTAAAAAGAATTTAAAATATAATAAGAGGCGTCCGTAAATTACGTAAGAAGTTTTTTTTAGTTCTCTTTTGCCCTGGTGAGATTTTTTAAGATTTGCTTAAACCCCTCTATTCCCTTATCTCAGGTGAGATATTTTATAAGTTAATAAAATGCAATGCAATGCCCCGAAAGAAATAAGAATGTAAAAGGTGCTATTTCTCAAACCGAGATTAATTTTCTCGTCAAAATAATTTTATAAAGAAAAAAAAGGACCCCGACCCAATGACAAAATATACAGGGTGTTCCATTTAAAAGTTAAAAACTGAAGCCATTTTGGGTAAACCGAAAGTGACTCGCAAATAAAAAAATATGCTAAACACTTTGTTTATACCTTTTACCTATACCAACTCTTATTTTGATATATCAAAATACTCTAGAAGTTATGGTCTGTTTAATAAATTCGTTGACACGCGATATACGTATATGAAAGTCACCTACGGCTTTTACTTATTTTATTGGTAGATGCCGGCGTCCGACGGCAATGCTTATAAAAACCACCAAATAATAGTTAATCCAAATTTTTAAGGTGACATTTTTTTACCAATTTTTTTATTAAAAAAAAACTAAAAACTCAATACTTTAATAAGAACCTAAATGAAGACTATATAGATAAAAACAATTGTAAAAGGAAAAAGATCGGTAATTCAAAGAAGAAATGAAGTTGTGCTTTAAAGCCAGGTGGAACCTCAATCTTAATCTGGAGGAAGCTTGGAAAGTGACCATCTATAATAATCCTTAAACTGTCGATAAAAGATTTAAGAAAATGTACGTCGCTGACTTATGTGTCAATTTAACATTTTATTAAGATTAAACGAAATTAAAAGACAGTTTCTATAGCTCCTGTGTTTTATTTTCTATCTTGTTAAGTTAAAAAAATATAAATTTAAAAATTGTATTTGCAAGGTTGCCAATCGTATAGTTTTCTTTGTAGGTTAGGAAATTCTATATGATGATAATGAGATATGGCATCATGCTTTTTCGAAATTATTACAAAAACGGCTAGGTAGGTCAATTATCAAAAAATGATCCAAATAATATTATTCACAATTAGTACAGAGGGTGAAAGTGGACCTTCTAAATTCATGAATGGCATTCTTCTTTTCGTTGAAACGCTTTTGAGATAATTGATTATACCTAGTCTTCTGTATTCAAGCTTGATTCCATATCTTCAAAATTAACAGGAGTAAAAAACGATATTATTATGTCATACTAAAGTTGATACAAGCAATAGATTACAATAATAAAAATAACGTATTCCATTTAAAATTTTGAAATTTACTAATCTTCAGAAAAAGCTATAAACTTGGCAACCGTGCAAATACAATTTTTGGATTCTTTATGTTCAGTTACCTCATCGCACAAAATTTGATTCACTTATATATAACTGTTCATGGGATATTTCACCGTTCCGGTTGTTCCTACTAACTCTGTATAAAGGGTGATCCATAAGAAAAATCAGAAAAATACGAAAAAATTTCTACTTAAATCAGTTTTAACCTTTGTTGTAAGTTACAAGAAAAATGAAAAACAAGGGGTATACAAAAGATAAAAGTTTTGCCCTGTATGTCAAAAACAAAGAGACATTGGGTAAAAAAAAAAGAATCTATTACAACTAAAAATCCTATCTCAAACACAGACATATTGCAAAGTTATAATTGCATTGTCTTTTGAATATATTTGAAATTTTCCAGAGACTTTTTAAAATGAAAAGGTAATTTTATTTGCGACGAGATATCCGAGCGACCTTTCAGATTAACTTACTGGGATTATCTTATATTTGGATAAAAAGTCGATCCATATAAAATTTCCTGTTAGTTCCTTATGCGATTTAAATTTAAAATCACAGAGAACCCTTTAAATTTTAAACATGTGAATTTTTAGTGGCATTATCACAAAAAAACTTTTACTACACTAAGCGCATAAATCTTGCAAGCTAAAATTTTTATTACCGATTTCTTTTAGATTTTGGTATTATTATTGCCTTTAAAAATATAAAAATATTTAAAAATATTTGAATATATTTTTAACCAACAGTAATTTTTAGGTCTTAATTTTTTAATAAAATTTAAATTTCCTCTAAAAATTATTTAGAAATTAAAACTTCAATATTTTATTTTGTTTTAAAACAAATATATCAATATGGCATTAAAAACACTAGATAATGTTTTTAGAAATCAACAAGGATATCGTTAAAATCTCTTAAATGCAATACCGTTTTATACCCCCTTAAATTTAACCCATTAAACCAATGCCGAAACAAGGCTTTTTTCCAGTTAAACAAAGAGTTAATATTGCGCCCTTGTGATGAGTGTTGATTCTTAAATAATCAGTAATAACCAAAATAAATATATTACGCAAAAAAAAAAATAAAAGACAAAAAAAGACCCGCAGGTAAGAAAGTCACCAAAAATATTAATTATAATATATAAATATTAAATAATTAAATCTTATATTTAAGTTTTACTTTCTCTTTTTTAAATTTGTTCCCCTCTTAACCTGGCGCTAAATCGGTCGCTTCACAAATTCACGCTTGATTCAGCGCTACATTCTTGTTTTAATCCAGAATAAAAAATAAAGGATGGCCATTTAAAAATAAAACAGAGGTAATTATGGGCAAAATAGGATATTAAATAATCTTTCTGGTAAGGGTAAAATTTACCCTAAAGTTTTAGGGGTGAATCACACTCTCGTTAGAAGGTAAAATTTTAAGGATTGTTTTACCTTTACCATATCTCTATAGTTTAAAAAGCTTGCGTCTATAGGTAATTTACTATTATACATTAAAAAACATTAAATAAAATTTTTGACAAGCTGTTATATCAACGGAAAGAATAAGAGATACTTTAAACTTTGCAAAAGTTGGAAACAGGGTTAAGAAACCATTAACAATAAAGTATTACTTAAGCCCTTTTTTCATTTAAGATTTTGGAGTAAAGTCTCACCCCTGCTAGAGGGTTGTAGTTCAGGGGTGAAAGTTACCAAAAATATTTCTCCTTAAAAATAAAAATCGATGTATTTTTCTTAAACAAACTGGAGTGACCAAAATTATATATGTTTCGTTTTAAATGGTCACCCTGTATGTATCTAAACAATACAGTGAGGTTTTTAAAAGTCGCCTCCACCCCTTATTTTTGGAACGAGACAAGATTTCGAAATTGAAAAAAATAGGTAAAAGGCTTAGTGCAAAGGGGCTACTATAGAGGGTGTTCGAAATTCATGCATTAAATTTCAATGGCATATTTCACTTCGAAAATAGGCCCTGCTTCCTATAGGCGAAACATATGCCTGAGAATCGCTTTTTTAGAGATGTTAGACACACGTGCAACGTTAATTCAAGCGAAATAACACTAATTCATGATATGCATCAAAGCCAAATGTTGCCGAAAATTCTTTCGGAATCTGTTTAGACCGATTTTGGCGGTTGCCATGAACTGAGGTAACCGAAGTTGTCTCAAATGGCGAATATGGAACTTGTTCGGGCAGAAAATCATTTTTAGCTTCATTACTTATTTTCGCTGACTTCTGCAATTCTAGAAATGCAAATGTAATCATCGATAGATTGGGTCATTATTTATACAAAAGTGTAAATGTTTGAGCAATATCAAATGTATAGTAAGTGCCATGAAGTTCTTAATGTAATAAATAATAATATTAAGAAGTTTCCATTTAAGTAATAAGCTGTTTCTAAGAAATTATTGTTGTTTTCCCGGATCAATAGCATTTTAGTCGTGTTCGAGGTCTGTTTATTTCTTAATAGCGCAACGGCAAATATTAAACTAAAATGATTATCTGCCAAATATATTCATATTTGCCATTTGAGCACCTGAATAGCTCAGTTCGCGTGAAATGTGTAAAATGGGCTTAAACAGATTCCCAAATAGAACATATTTTCGGCAACTGATCATTTGGCTTAATCACATCGCAAATTGAATATTTATTTCGGCGCTTTGGGACATTTCAATGGCATTTGAAAAGCATTGCCTAACAGCAGCAAAAGACATATTTTTTATAAAGTATTTTAAAGAAAATACCAGTGACGTCCGTACCATATTTGTATGGACTATTTTTTAAGAAAAAATGGTGCGCGTGTTTTTTAATAAAATAAATTCCTTCATGGGATCCCCATTGAATTTAAAAACAAATTTGAGATTTTCTGACTTTTCCCGAACCATGCATAGTTTTTAAAGAAAAAAAAATAAAAACCGCTTTTAAGATGCATGACTTTTGCCTTAAAATATATGCAATTTGAATTCTTGATGCACGAATTTCGGAACACCCTGGCAAATTCAGGTTAAAAACATTAACGATAGAACTTCAACTCTTCACATGGCTGTAGTGTGCAGTAGATTGCTAAAGAAAGGTCTACCTTAGTTTGATCCAAAGATTCTGATGCAAGACTTTATGTCTTTTAACGGCGCTTTTCTGTATTAGAACTGACCACTTGTACACCACTAAGGTAAAAAAATAAACATTGCATCTTGCTTAAATGTGATCTTGATCTTAAAAATATTTTACTCAGGTTGAGATTCGATATTTTCACACTGGATACTAATACAGGGTGATTCTTAACCTATACTATTGGGAAATTATTGCTAAAGACAAACAATGATTAAGGATAATAAATAGTGAAATATTTTTACGTAGGTAGCGAAGCGACTATTTTAATTTAAAAAATAAATCTGCAGCATAAATAATAATGAAAAAAAATCGTAAACTGTTTTTGTTAAAGAATAATCAATAAGAGTAAGGGCATGACTACATTCATGACAGAGTACTCCAATATATTCCATGTATGGGTTATTTTTTTATTTTTAATAAGATATAATATAAAAATATTCTTTTAGAAATTGTACACGTTGAAACTGGTCCTTCCAATTATTATACCAAATTATTTTTGACATAATTAACGGGTAATTACTTTGTCTCCGTAAGTTATTATTTCCCTTTAGTTGCTCCCTAACTAAAAATATTTAACTTTTTTTATAAGTGTTCATTGTTTCTCCTAAGCAATTACTTTCCAAGTTCATGCATATAAGTTTAGTTCCACCCTGTATAAAACCATAATTCTGTTTTTTCTTGTATACATTTGAGGGGTCTAGAATCAAAAGCAGAAATCTTTATTTTTGGAGAATTTGAGTTAGTAACTAATTTTTGTAGGTATTGATAAGCTGTACCATTTAGAATAATCGTTTTGAATGATTTATTAAGTCCAAATCTCAGTAAAATTTAATAGCAAAGTAAGGGGTAAGTTTCAAACTAGGCAATCTCTACGCAATTCTTGGCAACAAAATCGGAAAAACCCCATTCTCTCAATGAAATTGCGCATGAAGAGTGCACGTGATTTTTTTATTATTATGGTTAAAAAATAAATAAAAAATGGAAGTATTAACCAATCAGTACGTCTATCTTAAAAAAAACCCAATCGAGTTTTTACTTAGGTAAAGATTGCGAGTTTCGTGACAGAAAACACATAATTACAGACAATCTAAAACTTACAACCTCTTAAAGTTTTCCATTTAGGCAAAATGCGTTTTCGAAGTGGATATATTTTTATACGTGGAGAACTGCATTAGAATGGTAATACAAATACAACAAAAGTCGTTAATCAAAAGGCAAAACTCCGTAGTCGATATTCTCTGTAATTAATTTTCCTGTTTCCCATATGCTAATAAAAAGTGTAACCGTACTAGAAAAACATTTTTGAGAGAGCTGGTAAGAGTTAAAAGAGCTAACATTTTGCAGTGAAGTTATGGAAAAGTTAACCAACAATGGAAATGAAGATAATGGTAAACAGGGTTAAATCCCTATTATGAGAAACTATACAGTGTGTCCAAGATAAGGATCCTAAGCATGGGAATCTCAGTAACTATTGGAGATATAACTTAGGTTAAATTAGGAAAAAGTTGTGTTTTTACAGCTTATTTACATGCCGTTTAAAAACTTGAAAAATTTTCATGGTCTACTGAGATATTTGGCAAAAACAAAAATTTGACTATATCGATTTTATTTTTTTCTGACTTTATTTAAAAAGATTTAAAAAAATAATAACACTTTTTCATTGGCACTTTTTAGCTACTACATGATGGTATTTTTAGATTTTATACCCAACGTTTCGTTTTCAAGAAACCATCATCAACTTTATTTTTTTATATGGCTCGAAAAAAGGTACACCCTGTATCTGATCCCATTTTTTATTACAAATTCAACGATGTATCACATGTCATATTTTAATTTTTAGTTAAAAGAAAAATTGCATTTTTTCCATTTCTTTAAAATTATTTTTAAGTAGGCCTTGCACACAAATGCATGGACGTTAATACTTGTTACCGTATTTGTAACATAATTTAATATCATTTTAAAATAGTATTTGTCGTTATTATCCTGTTTGTCGATTTGTTGTTTTTAGAGCAATTGTTCTTATTGTTACTGTTGTCTCTATTATTGTTTATTGGTGAATAGCTAAAATCTTATTGTATTATTACAGTCGAATATGCAGGGTGGCCATTATAGCCATGAAGATAAGTTTGACATGCTAACATGCTACATTTTGTGCTGCAAAAATAAATAAAGGTATCATTTCTGCAGTTAATGAATTAAATATTGGTAAATATATGGATCTGGTATTTTAGTTCCTTAAATTCCACACCACATATTGAACCCAAAACGTTCTTGATGTTTCAATATTTTCTTAACACGCGGATTTTGTTGAGCCCAATGATCTGAAAAATAAATATGGATGAATGCAGCGAAAATCACAATAACCCCTACGTGGGCACCGCGCAGTACACTTGTGGGCATGCGCAATAAACATTTACTGACTAGCCGAAAACAAACAACAGGACCGGGTTTAACATTTTGTATATGATTCATTTATAAAGAAAATATACCAAGTAATTTTGGGGTATACATATTTAAATATTTATTTAAGTCTGTATTCGTCTTTCATAGCAGTCCCTAAAAAGTAAACCGGTTTTATATCGGGGACTATTTTTTGTTGTATATTTTTTTATTTTTTGGTCGTATCGCCGATTTTATTAAGATTTAGTAAACGAGAGTGCTTAGAAGCACTGATCTCAATTTAAATTCCATTTTATTACTAAAACACCTTCTTTTTGATTCATGAGAACCCACTTTTACTTAACCTCAAACCTGCACGCTATTTTATGTATTATTATCTTCCTTCTTAACACTACCTTGACACAACAAAACTGAATAGTTGGTATTTTATTATAAAAGCAATTAGATTTGGTGTAACTTGTTTGAGGAATAAATCTCAATTCATAAACTGATATTTCGTTCCCGTTGGCGTAGCAGTTGTCGTTCAGTTAAGTTTGGCGTGTAATGCCATTGAAATTGTTTATTTTTGGGGTTAGGGCCAAACTGACCTTATATTTGTAATTGAAACCACAAAAAAAAAGCGAATCACAAATATTAAAATTGGTAATGTACCCAGTAAGTAATTATTGATTTAATTTGCCTACAAATGCCAACTTGAAATAAACTTGATAATGTAATAATCTTAAACTAGGCTTAAAGCGCAATGGAATCGCTTGGACTATTTAATTTTATTCAAAACATTCCACAGAAAGATACCTATCTTCCTTTTTAACATACGAGCAATAAGCAATCTACAAGATATTATATGGTATAAATCGTCCTCAATATCACAAAGCGGCGTATCTTTATGTTTAAATTTCACGAGGGTGCTTTTTAGGTATTTTTGTAATACTCTTTTTTAGTAAAATGAAATAGGCTTAGTATTATATTTCTATAACTTTTAAAGATATCAAAATCTAACATATGCCAATTTGTAATATTAAGAAGCAACTTTTTTAAGCAATTACATCAGCTCTAGTCAATTTTCCTACTTTTTGAGATACGCCACATCGTGATATTGCCGACGAAATTGCTTATGGCTACGTGTTATAACTTGAAAATATGTCAAATTATTTTAATTAAACTGCCATATTTTATTTTGTGTAATTATAAATGCATCAGTCCAATGCTAATACAGGGTGTCCGACTATATTTTAACCCATTTTCACCGCGAATAATTTTAAAAGAAATAAAATTATCAAAATGTGGTTTTCGTGAAAAGCCTTAGATTTTTTTAAGTTTCTTTTATATCCTTGCCATTTGGTTGTGACATTTATTTCTTACAAAAACGGTCAATTTTCGTATATAGGGCAAGTTTGTTATTTTAAATGGAACCCCATATATATTTTTCTATAATCCTTAAATACAGTTTTTCCCGCTAAAAACCCAAACCATGACTATTTCAAAAAATAATGGATTTATTGATCTCTAAAAATTGACTGCATGGCAATAAAGAGTATTATTTAAAACAGGAAATTTGCTACTTACTCCTTATTTAATTTTGGTTATGCAAAACTTAAATTAAATAAAAGTTTAAAAACACCAAGAATTACTCACAACGCACAAATAAAAACACCAAATAACTATACCTGATAACGGTCGACCGTAGATGGGAGATTGGGTTTAGTCGGTCGACGGCGTCAATTTTACCTGGATTTTACGATCGGGAAATCCCAAATTATAAATTAAATTAGGATGAGTGTGACCCTGTCACCGCATAGGTAAACGTTTTCAGTGTTGCAACCACTATATTTATTAAAATACTGCTAATTTTGTCAATGTTGCCAACACTATATTGGGTTTTAAATAAAAATGCTAACCTTTATAACAACTGCGCATGTGCAAAGGTGTACAGCACTTCTCCCAGTGTGGGGTAAAAATTCTTGCGCAGGTCTATTGAAAATATATGGGGATCATTTTCTATTAGCAATCCTTTTAATTTTTAGATCATTGGTTGAGCCTAGTAATGCGTATTGCGACGGTTGAAGATTGATTGATTAGTGACCATACTTTCGTCGAACCATATTTTTTTAAAGAGAAATTTAATTTTTCTTTACACGCGCGTGTATACCACTCGCAAAAATATCGGCGCGTTCGAAATCTCCCGGTTTAAGTCCTTGGCAAAGCTTAAATTTATTGGGGTGATATCTATTTTTACCCAAAAAAATTGAGCTGTGGATTTGGCTACTCCTACATCTTGTTTAATTTGCCAAATTGATATCTCAGGGTTGTCAACAACTGCTTGTAAAATATTATTTGGGGTTTCTTCTAAAGGTTACAAGATACAGGGTGTAATTTTTTCGAGCCATATAAAAAAATAAAGTTGATGATGGTTTCTTAAAAACGAAACGTCGGGTATAAAATTTAAAAATACCATCATGTAGTAGCTAAAAAGTGCCAATGAGAAAGTGTTATTAGTTTTTTAATATCTCTTCAAATAGAGTCAGAAAAAAATAAAATAGATATAGTCAAATTTTCGTTTTTGCCAAATATCTCAGCAGGCTATGAAAATTTGTCAAGTTTTTAAACAGCATATAAATAAGCTTTTAAAAACACAACATTGGTCCTAATTTAACCTAAGCTGTATCTCCAATAGGTACTGAGATTCCCATGCTTAGGATCCTTAACTTGGACACACTGTATATAATAATATTACATTACGGAAAATATTAATTTATTAAAACAATACGATAATATCCACTTCAAAAATTTAATAAACAAAATATCTTATTAATTTTAAAAGTGGTCAAAAAGTTTTGCGGTGCATTATAAACTATTAATACCGATTTAATAATCATAAAGCTATTTTCTGAGACAGTTAAAACTATATTTTGTTCTCAAAATAGACTTTATATTGGTAAAAGTGTACCGGGTATCGCAAAATCTGTCTCATAATAGGTACTTTTACCTCATAAGGGCTGCGAATTTGTTAACGATTATCAAATAAGGTTCTTATTTAGTTTTTTTATTAATTTTCTTTTGACTAACCATTAAGTCCTCCTACCCATCATAACACTTAGAACTAATTATGGTTATCTTTCAAACTAGTTATCAAAAGAAGCAAACTTTAAAACTAAGTTTTAAAAGCGGAAATCTTCAAACTTTAAAGTAAAAAGAAATGTAAGGGGTTTATTATAAAATTATTTGCCAAACCGTTTGTTTATTTATTTTAATATAAGAAATATATTAGCAGGCCGTAAATAATTTTTATTTTACACACTAACCAGAACTAACACATTTTTGTCGATATCCATAATTAAAGAACAATTAAGTTTGACGCTTGATTCCTTGTTTAAAGAAACAAGTTAATTGTTTCTTTAAAGGTAATAGATAATGTTTCTTTATCAATGTTACTTTTAATTAGACTTTTATTGTCTTTATTTTTTAACTAATACACAGCAATCTCCAAGTGATAACTGAGTAATTTAAACATAGATACTATCCGAAACGTCGTGTACCAGTAAATGAACATTGAGAGTTCAAGGATATAAAAATTATAAATAAATAAAATATAAAGTAAAAAGAATAAAAGTCATTATACCGCAAAATTTTTCGATAAAAGGAATTTGGCACACCAAACCCACAACCAGCTGATATTACAAAAAATTCGGCCAAAGTAGTAATTTGTCCATCAGGGCACCTGCAAAACCGGCTCAGACAGACGGTCAAAATGGACCAGCACCGTTACATTCAATATCCCAAAGCTAAATTCCATGCAAGTACACATACACTGCTTTACTGCTATTGCAAGTTTTATTAAACTTTTTAAATAATTTAACCGACAGTACTAAAAAACTTAAAATATTAAACTTAAGATATAAACAAAAGTTTTAAAATAAGGTCGTTTAATAACATACGGTGCATTTCTTTAATGTTCCCTTCCCCACAATACCAAAGCAGGTCGATAAAGATCAGCCGTTCTTTGCCCATTATAGTCACAAAACTTAACAGTTCCTATCAAAATTAATTTATTATATCCATTAGAAGTTTAGGTATTGGTCGTTTATTTTTTTAAAAGTAGTAAAAAATTCTACTATAAAAATATGTCAAGCACTCAAGGCACCAAGATTCTCTTTGGTCTTTCAAACACTACAGTAAATAGGCTTCTTAAGCAGCATTTATTTGTTTCAGTGCGTCGTCGAGTGCTTGACCGATTTTTTGGTAAAATTTTTAAAATTAACTCTTAATAAAAAAATGTCCATTAATAATAATGATAAGTGTTAATGGCCGTTTCATGTGACTTGTTATTTATTTTTTAATACTACTTATAAAAAAATATAAAGACTAATACAGCTGTCAAATTGACTAAAAACTTGTTGTTCATACGTCAAAAAATAAATAACTTGCTCGTATATTATTATTTCAAATGTCATTAGAAAATATACCGAACAGTTCAGTTTTTAAGATTAGAGGGGGCGGACTTTAGGTTCTCACTGTATAGCTGCTTTAATACAAGACCAGCACAATTCAATATATTTGTTTACGATCATAATGGTATAATTTACATCTACTCGCAGTTCTCTTTGCAACAAAGAAATTTACTAAATTTCGGAATATTTTTAAAATAATAATGAATACACAATTTTATTAAAGGATAAAAAAATTTGGTTTACGATTTTTTTTATTTATGTTAAAGAACTACTCCAGCCTTCTCAGTTTCATAAAATTGACATAACATTTCTTACTGACAAAGTAAAAATTTGTTCAATATTGCCATTAAACAGGGTGTGCAAGAATATGTCGATACTTGTACTTGTACTAATAATATAATTTTTTAATGGATAAATACCAAATATGACTTCTTCAAATGGTAGACCTATAAAACATTTGGACTATCCCTTACGCAATAGTACTAATTATTTTAACACCCTGTATAATAAAGGAATAAAAATGGCATTTTTAAATAGCTTAAACCTTTATCTAAAAAAAGGTACGCTTGTCCGATATCAATAAAGTAAAGCGTTTTCGAGAAAAAAAATCTTTTTGATTAAATAGGATAATAATAATTTTGTTTGTCGAACTGATATAGTTTCCCTCTTATTTTATGCATTTTCCAAAGTCGATTGATGAGATGAGGTCACGACATTCGCCATATTGGCTAGCGCGGCTGTGACGTCAAGTCGGGCCATTTTCGGCCATGTTTGATTTTAGGCAGATCAGTGGCGTAGAATTAAGGAGAAAACAAAAAGAACTGTATGTTGTAAACAAAATTTATTGGATTATTTTAATAGGCATAACTTAAAACAAAAACATAAATGTAGTTTAAATATTGAAAATTAAAAATTATCAAAGCGACGACAGGACGATGAGGTACCTGGCAGAGCAAATCATTTTCCATGGTTCCGTAAGTCAAAAACCATTTTAAAAACTTTGTATAGAGGGTGTCCGCTAATGAATGGTACACAGAAAAGCCACAGATTCCTTATGCCAAAATATTAAGATTTAACCAAACATTACTTAGTAAGAATCGGTCTTGACAACCGTTTTTAAGGTATACACGTTTTAGTTGTTCAGTACACACGAAAGTATGTATGTACCTTCAAGAACATCGTATTAGCTATAATTACAACTACGCAGATATAAATAGCTGATATCTAAAAACTCCTGGATAACGAGTTTTATTAAAATGTTTAAAACATATCAAAAATTATCAAAATGCATGAATAAAAATATTTATATCTCTTTAACACCCCGTATCTTCCTTATCATTAACTTTTGGATATAGGTATGTTTGTTTAAATCCTAAATGGGTATTTTCGCATAAGAAATCTGTGGTTTTTCTGTGTACCATTAATTAGAGGACACTCATCTGTATCATATGTATATAAAAACACGAATGACTGAAAACTATTCGACTAAACACTATTAAAATCTCTAAAATAAAACGAGTCTGAACCAATAATATGTGAAGTCTCTAAACTAACCAAAAACATTAACAACTGGAAATCCTTGCAAAATATACAACCAAAATGAAAATGGCAAATTTCCACAGTTTTTACCAAACAAAGCTTCGACAAGGCACGACTCTGTCATCAGCTGATAATGCTACCAACTTTGAACAGAACTGCCAAATCGAAATCGTAATTCTCACACCCCTTCTCATAAAGAAACTCTGGCATTTTCTAGCTTTAATTATCGAAAATTATAGGACCCCTTACAATGCTGCAATGGTTTTTAGCGTAGTGCAAATTAAAAAAAACATTTTTGATAAGTTTTTAGTACCATTTGCAAGAGAATAACCCAATGTTCTTAGATATCTTCTATAGTCCAAAAAATAGTAGCAGTCTGTGAAATGGGAGCGAGTTATTATCCCCTCCTCCAGGATGGTTAAAAAAAATAGTGGGATTATTAGAGAAGATGTTGTAAAGTAAGGTTTGTAAGTTGGGAGACCTTTTTATTGCTTTTTTGCTGCTTTGGTGATTTTTGCTAAGTAAAGTTAGTGGTTTAACTACAAAAAAATAGGTAAGAATGTGTAGTTTGGAGGGTGAGGACCTTCTTTTTTGCTTTTCAAATTTATTTCAGCCCGATTTTTGATTTTAGCATACAAAACGAGGTTCAAACATACTTTACCTACTTTATCTGTTTCCATTACGCCCCCCTCCCTTCCCTTTAACACACTTAGGAAATTAAATTATCTACGCCATTGAGTTCACTTTTCTATTTGGCAAAGAAAAATTTGATTTGAAAAATTGATGTGAGTGTCCAATACGACTTTTTTTTTATTACGGAGCCATAGAACATTTATCATTTTGTTAAGTCCGTCTATTCGTCATTCTGGCCCTTCAGTGTGTAGTAGACTAAAAGCCCCTACACAATTTTTATTGATTAAAATAAAACTTTTTCAAAGAATCTTTTATTAGGGAAAAACTGGATAAAAAGATAATCGCCTGATTTGTCACAGAAAAATGTTAAATTTATGTTTTCTTGTTAGAGTTATTTTATTAGGGCAACTAAATAATAAACTTAAAAGTTCTATTTATAAGTGTTGCATGATTTTGCCAAATAGGTAAATTCTATGTAATGTTTTTTTCTAGAAATTGTGAAAACATTCTATGATTTAAACATGTTGTAAATGTGTCAAAAACATTATGATAATTATAATACATCTGTGACACAAATATGCTAAATTAAAATGATTTTTTACATTTTTTTTTTTAAAGTTATAAGGAATCAGCTCTTTTCCACTTTCGTTTCACATTAGCGGTGCCGGGAAATTAGTGACGGACCGAGGCTATCGAAGTGTATGGAGTCTTATGAGACCTTTAACACGTTAAGAATCCGGAAAGTCGGTAAACTCAATGTCTCCACATAATTTTTTATCACTCTGTCCGGCGAATCCGGCTTAGTATGAAACAAAGTTTAGGGTACCCAAGTACCAAATATAAACTTAGAAAGTCGTAAGTAGCGTGATAACTTCTATTTTAAATTTAATTTATATGGAAATGGCTGTTTAAAAATTCTAATTAAAAAAAAACATCAAGTTAAATAAAATTGCAATTAGCCGTTTATATTGGATTTTTGTCCTGCAAGACCATAGATAACTCAGATTTAGATCCGCAGTGGCAAGAAGCATTTTTCGGATTTTTACGACCTGGCGCAGTAAACAAATCGGGGGTGGACGAATATGCGCACTTAAATGCCATGGCAAAATACAAACACCGGCACACCGTGTCCCCTGTCCGCGGTCTGACCGGGACGGTCATAACCTACCGTACTCCGAACAGGCAACCCAGACAAGGCGTCGTCAATTCTTTTTTACAAATAGGTAAATTCTATGTAATTTTTTTCTATAACTTGTGAAAACAATCAATGACTTAAACATGTTGTAAATGTATCAAAAACATTATGGTAATTATAATACATCTGTGACACAAATCTGCTAAATTAAAATTATTTTTTAATTTTTTTTAATAAAAAAGTTATGAGTATGGAGTCGTATGAGACCTTTTACACGTAAAGAATCCGGAAACTCAATGGCGCCTGCACGTCAAACTTTGGAGATGAGTGGTATCCATGCGCACGAACACATTTTTTCGCCCATGAAAAGTAACTTTTGTTTCGCACAGGTAATAACATTAGCAATCCATCGAGATCAGTGTGCAAGACACTGCACACAGCAAAGAACTAAGAACTGTTAATCCTTTTCAGGTGAATAACAAGCATCGCAAAAATGAAATTTTATTAGTTATATGGCTTCATATTTAGAAGATACTAAGCAGAATTGCCACTTAAATAAAAATTTTAATCACTGTATTTTTCTTGTTGAAATATATAATGTGTTTTTAAGCAGGGTCCTATTTTTAGTAGAAATGACTTATTTGACCAAATATTCATATCCTAAAATAGAAGATTTGTTTGTCTACGCATTATTAAAATTTATGGCATTAAAGTAAAGACAAATTCAGGTAGTTATATCAGTTATGAGTTTGCCGAAATTGCAAAAAAATTACAAAAATTAAAGTAGTGTTTTTATTAGTCATATACAAGGTCCGGCTATAGGATTGAACTGTTTTGAAAAAGATTGTCATGGAAATATCGTTTATTTGAAAAACGTCAAATAGTGCTAAAACTGAATTTTACTTTTGGAAATTTTGTGTTACAATGGCAAATTGGCCAAACAATCAACGGATCTTTGTTATAGAATCGTTTATCCTGACGCAGTCCACTAAAAAAAAATCGTGAAGAGATACATTCGATAAACATGAACGTTGATTTATTGACGCGTGTTATGCGCCATTTCTACTCCTAAATGCAGCAGTGCATTGAAGAAGGCGGTCATCATCTTAAGAATGTAATTTTTGCAAACTAAAAGTGTTTCAATTAATTTCCAGAATTATATTTTTAGTTTTAGTAACAACAAGTCGAAATATATTTTTGGTACCTTCACAGTGGTCCATTAAAAACGTTCAATCTTATTGCCGTACCTAGTATAATTGGAGGTGACAAATACATGTTAATTTCTTAATAATCATATGTTTAGGATCTAATTATTTGATGTCCATTAATTGATTTTTGTTAAAAAAATGGTGCAGATATTTAGTTATTGTTTTGTTTTGGCAAATTCACTAAGCTATAAAAAAGTGTAAAAAATATCTTTGCAATTTTTTGCTAACAAATGTATTGTAGATTAAGGCTTACTTAGAATTGCAAATATTTGCAACACTTCTAAAAACAGATCGATTTTACTTGCAAAAGTTATATACCTACAGTAATTGTTTTAAAGCTTGGGTTTTGGCATTACGCAAACAAAGAAAATGTAATGGAGCTAATTATAATTGCTTTTAACGTCTACGATCCTGATTATCCAAAAGTAATTTGTACAACTCGTTATCTATAAAAAATTATTCCAGTTTTAAATTTACACTTTTCTAACTTTTTCTTTATTATCCTACAAAATAACCAACATTTCAGTTTATTAGGTTAATTCTGTAGTTTTTGAATTATTCATAAAATTTTTATTATCTCTTAAGATATACAGGGTAGGACAAAAAGTATGACATTTTAAATGCAACAACCTGTATGTTATAACACCATTATAAAGATCGTCTAGAGCTTTACAAAAATACCACATTTAATATATTTATCTTATTTAGTTTTGGATATTTTAATTTTGTCCAACAGTCTCATAAGCTCGCTGCACTGTTTGTTGCTACAATTGTCACTTTTAACTCTAAACTGTATAATTGGCTGTCCTAATAAATAGATTCCTCTTATCGGCTTGAGCAGTGTATTCGCATAAAGGACATCTTAAAAGATATCTGATCCCTAACATTACGTAAATAGTTACACAAGCATTTTACGGGTAACCACACTCAGAGTAAACTAGCAATAAAAATATTACTTAGAACTGGTTTTTAAGACCTGCTGGTACTAACGTTACAAATAAGTTTAGAAAGTAAATACCACAACATAAAATATTATTTTCCTTTGTGGTTAGCTCTTTGCACTGTTCTAATGAAGATACCGATAACACTAGCCATTATTTAATTAAAATTATGAAGAATATTAATGGTACGATAGCACCAGGAACGTCTAATTTTAAAGGCTAAAAGGCAATAAACTTTGTAATATACACTCTTCTATTTTTTTTAAATAATAATGTTTATAATATTATAGCTTTTATAGCATAGAAAGTAATGCTAAATACTTAAGGAGGGAGACGCCTGTAAATGCCTAATTATTTAATTAAAATTATAAAGAATATTAATGGTACGATAGCACCAGGAACGTCTAATTTTAAAGGCTAAAAGGCAATAAACTTTGTAATATACACTCTTCTATTTTTTTTAAATAATAATGTTTTAAAATATTATAGCTTTTTATAGCATAGAAAATAATGCTAAAGACTTAAGGAGGGAGACGCCTGTAAATGCCTAATTATTTAATTAAAATTATAAAGAATATTAATGGTACGATAGCACCAGGAACGTCTAATTTTAAAGGCTAAAGGCAATAAACTTTGTAATATACAGTCTTCTATTTTTTTTAAATAATGATGTTTTAAAATATTATAGCTTTTTATAGCATAGAAAGTAATGCTAAAGACTTAAGGAGGGAGACGCCTGTAAATGCCTAAATTTTCAATGAATTTCATGATTTTTTTTAAGGAAGAGTATATTTTCAAAAATTGGTATGTACTTAACTTAAATATTAAAATACCATAGGATTTTTTTTTCATTTTATTATTTAAAATGGCAGCTATACGGCTCGTGCTCGGCGAGCACTCTAGCACGGGCGTATATAAGAGGAGGTTTTGGAGGTTTTAACCCCTCCCCCATTAGAAGTCGTGACAGAGTAAATTCGTATGGAGAAGTTTAATGTTTCTTACATTTTTAATGCGTATGGTTATGATGTGGACGGACCGCTCTTAGCACTCGTGAAGAAACAAAGAGAATATGTTGAAGTAAGCAAAATGTATTTTTAAGGTAAAAACTTTTTTTTCTTTTGCTCTTCAAAAATTTTGATAGCAGTTTTCTTGGCAGTCAAACCTCTCCCATAAAAAGCTATAAATTCGTCCGTGCTTACACGTGCTTGTATACACGTCATAGTGATTTAAAAATCAAAAACCAAAATTTTTGTGTTTAATAATATCATAATTTCTCACCAAAAATATTAAAATGCAAATACTGACAAATTATGCTAGTTGGACTCTGATCGTTATTCGCCGCGACCCTTTATTTATTATTGTAAAATTGTACATAAATATATTAAACGGTTTTTTAAATATGACAAAATTTTGCTATTTAATGAGAAATGATTATAAAAATAAAGTGGGAATTATGGAGAAGGATATGGAAGAATGAGGAAGTTTATGGAAGTATAAGGAAGTATGAGGAAATATGAGGAATAATGAGGACGTATGAGGAAGTATATGGAAGTCTTAGAAATTCTGGGGAATTATGGGCAATTTAAAATTTACAAATTTTGTGAACTCTGACACCATATATCTCAGTTAATATTAACTTTGTACTGATTCTAGTTTAGTTATATCTCAACATTTTACCTTTGAAATTCTCCAGTTAAATTTTGGCAAATTACTTAGGGACCACCCTTGTATAATGCAACAACACGTGATTTTCCCACTGTAGATTTAAGAGAAAGAAAGGAAGATGCTTTTCCCAGTGCTCTACTGATGATCATTAATTAATCGGAGCAGACATTCCGGCTTGCCCCTAGATCCCGGGATGAAATCCTGCTAAGAAACGTGTTTAAGTTTAATTAAATTATTCCCCGATTTACAAATTGTGCAATCGGCTAAAATTCTCAGCTGGCGTCCTGTCGGCTGAAATACGCTAACTAGGCTACATAGGCCAAAAGCAGCGGGTCCGTTATCATCAATTTACATGTCTTATTAATGCCCATAGATTGTACATCGGATCACTGATGAAACGTTAAAGCTGGTCTAGAATTAAACATATGCAAATTTATGCGGAAATGGAGTAAAACGCATATTGAAGTTAAACCTGGTTTCTATTAAATACAATAGTCAAAGATGATTATACAGGGTGACAGCTAATTATTGGGTAATTAACTATAGAGGCAGTTTTACAACTTATCCAACAAACTTTGAGGGCAAATTCTTTAATAAAGAATAAGACAAAAAATTTGATATAAACATATGTCCCAAATGTCCTTGTTTTTAAAGTACATGGTGTTAGAAGTTAAAAAAATGTTTTTTATTTATTAACTTTTATACCAATTTAGATATTTTGAAAAATTCGCTTATTATGCGCCAAAAGATATTTTTTGGCATACAAGAAATACAAATTTACCAGTGTCATCCATGAAAGGTTTAAGGTAAATATTTTTTAATAAAAAAATGGTACGTCAATGCATTTTTTAAAATTCCCAGGTACTTTGGAACAAATTTGATCCCTTGACTATTTTTTTTTTTTTTTTTTTTTTGATGCAAGGTTTTTGCGTAAATAAATATAACCATTTCTCGGCATGGTCAAATCCCTATCTAATCGAAGAATAAATAACAATGGTGACTTTTTTAACTTGCAATGTATGTACATTGCAACGGATTTATCTTTAACCATATAAGTTAAAATGTGGTATACACGTTTAGTTTAAACGACATTGTATGGCCCTGGTCCGAATCAGGCTTACAGCGCTCATAGCGTACCACCACGCGGTCCGATTCGTGCTTTTCACGCTAGCGTTGCAGAATCTATGACGTCACACTCTAGTGCTGACAGTACTTACATGTCGGATCGTTAGCATCGTAAGCATCGACGTTTTTTGGCTCTATTTATTTAAATCGATGTATTGTGTCCGTGATTTTAAGCGTCCAAAAGAAAATTTATTCATCGTTACTTTTCTCGATTGCGGAAAATGTTTGAAAAACAAGCATTTTTCCATCTTTTTTATGTTATGTTAAACTTGTTGAATTTGTAAGTACACTCGCAAGTGGTCCGCATTATTAATAAGGACCAGCCGACAGACGATTGGTTATGTTGTCTGGTGAAGGGTCAAACTGGAAGCAATTCCAAACAGTCCCAAATAGGGAATTTGACAATACTAGTATCCGAAATCGTCCACGTACCGAATTGTATGGTGACAACCAAACAAAGCAAGACACGGCGAAAAAATTTCTAGTGGCGCAAATGGAGACTGTGGGTTCGTCTGTTACGCCACTGAATGCCAAATTGTAACATTGTTACTTAAAAGAATTTGACGTAAAATTAGAGGACCTTAAAGGCCTTTCCATTGTTTAAACATGATTAAGGTGTATGAAAATCAAATGAAGAATTTTGGTAAGTATGGGGAAGTTTAAGGAAGTATGAGGAATTATGGGGAAATATAAAGAAGTATAGGGAAATATTGGGAAGTATAGAAAAGTATTGGGAATTTTAAGAATTATGGGAAAGTATGTGCGAATTATAGGACAGTATGGGAAAAGCATATGGAACTATTGGAAAATATGAGAAAGTATGGAAAATTATAAGAAAGTATTGGGAATTTTTGGAATTATAGGAAGTTATTGGGAAATTATGAGGAAGTATAATAAAATTAGGGGAGTATATGAAATTAGAGGAAAGTTTAAGGAAGTATGAGGAAATATTAAGAAGTATGAAAAAGTATAAGTAAGTAAAGGAACGTATGGAGAAGCATGGGGAAGTATAGGAAAGTCGAGAACTTTTTTGGGAATTATGAGAAATTATTGGAAAAATATGGAGAAGATATGGAGAAAGTATATGGAATTAAAGGGAAGTATGCGAAAGTATAAAGAAGTATAAGGAAGTATGGGTAAATATAAAGAGGTATGGGGAAGTATAGGAAAGTATGGGGAAGTCTAGAGAAATACCAGAAATTTTTGGCAATATCGGAAACTATGGGGAATTATTGGGGCACTATTAAATAGAACAAAGAATTAAAATACATAATTTGTGTATTTTGAATGATTTCCTTTGTTCATATTTAGGGAACCGTTTAATATATTTATGTACAATTTTGCACGATCGCTTTTTAACATAAAATATTTTATTATTTCCTGTTATATTACATATATTATAAGGTAGGGCAAGCAAAAGGCCTTATTAATTGTATAAAGTGACACTTTCAAATAATTTTCAAGTTTGTTGATGTAAAAAATGTCATGAGTAAAATCACAGAGTAAAATATTTAAAATAAGTAAACTTTTTACTAAACACACATTTATGTAAATGGTAACAAATGAAATTAATTATGCAAAATGTCACAAAACTGGGCAAAAATATATTTTTAATGTTAACATAGGTCATTTCTTCTATACACATTCCTTCATAAGATTTTACAAAAATTTGTAACCCCTGTTACGTAAAGCAACGCATTTATATTTGTATTTAAAATAGGTCAAATCCCAATTTTAAGCAAGACTAAGATGCTAAACATGCTAGTAACAAAACCATTGTTTAAATAAATGATAAAATTTAAATTTTTGTTCCTATTCTTCGATATTTTTGACGCTTTTTGACAAAAGTGCTGAGGAATAAAAGTGAAACAATTGCGTAAAATTAAAGCAAAAAAAAATGGGTGAGAAACTTTGACTGCTAGTGTTATTGTTTCTTTACATTATTAATTAATGTTGTTTGAAATTTCGTTTAGAAAACGACTTATTGGTAAAAAAAAGAAATGTACTAAAATAAAGCTATGGATTTCAAAAACAAAAAATTATATGACAAAATGCAAATAAATTAGTATTCTATGTGTTGCACATTAATTGGACCACACTGTAACCCTACCCTTAAACTGATTTTTGGTTCTAGTATAGAAGGCTAAACTTAGCTATGTAACGAAAAATTATTGTGGGGAATTATCGGAAAATTATGGGAAAGTATAGGGAAGTATGAAGATGTATGGTTAAGTATGGGAAGTGATGGGAAAACATGAGGAAATATGGGGAAGTATAAGAAAGTATGAAGAAGTATGAGGAAGAATGGGAAAGTGTGGGGAACTATGAGGAAGTATTGGAAAGTATATGGAAGTAGGAGTTAATATTAACTGAGATACAAGGTGTCAAAGTTCACAAAATATTTTTAAATTATTTTGATTATATTTTTTACATTGTGAATTTTGTAATAAAACTTGGTATCTAGGGATTTTGCGACATGAACTATAATATTCATATCTGATGTTAATTTTTAGATGTAGGACGCTACCTGCACTATTTTGAATATTTCCAAAACGTCCAAACTTTTTTGTACTATTTTTAACAAAAAAAAGTGTACTTTGTAAGAATGGCTTTAGGCCACCGTTTTAAGTCTTGGACCATGCAGAACTTTTTATAAAGAATAACATTTTTCGTAAAACTAATAATAAAAAATTATTTCATATGACCCCAACCCACGTAGACACACTGTATATACAGGGTCATTACATATATTTTATTTAAAATAATCTACTAACGGGAGAATTAAATGCTTTATGTCAAAGTGCCTAGATACATCAGTTTGAAAAATTGTCCAGCGAGGGTGCTACCGAATGAGAGTACCTATATCTGCTTTTATTTAAAGTTAATCTGATTCTCTCTATTTACCAGATTTGACACTATTTAATTTTTATTTATTTACCATTAAAAAATAAGAAATTAAGCAGTTATGGAATTTGTAAAAAGAAATAGTTTTAAACGCATATTTTGCTTTTTCTTACTTTGACTGGTTCTACGTCACCCTCGTCCATGCTCGTTTTTTCAATAATCAATCAATAAAAGGATTTACGATTACTTGTAAGAAATCAACTAGAAAAATTATGTATAAAAATAATCCATTATTTATATTGACACTTCGCTGCACTCCATAACTCTTTTGCAATAGCTACACTGAGAATTGTTTGGTATTTGTATCTCAGGCTTTTTCAAGTCTTTAACATGCAAAAGGTATGGAATGATAAAATATTCTCTTGAATTTTTATAAGAAGAAACAACACCAATACAGAAATTGATTTGCTAAGGAATGTTTTTTATTTATATTTCAATTTAAATAAATTACAGTAAAAAAGTATAAAAATTAGGTTTACTTAGATAATATCAGAATAGTAGCATATCATTGAGTTAATATTTATTTAAAGTAAATTTAAAATATCAACAAAACCTTTTTGTTTTATATATTGCAAGGTGATAACAATATTTCAGAATTTTTTTATTCGTTTAGGTATTTCACTTAATTTGGAAAACGCTCCTTGAGTTTTTACTATTTTAATTATAAAAAATAAAGGGCCTACGTTTTGTTTTAACCATAATATAAACCCTAAAGGGCCTAATTGTTAATCTAATCGCGCGAAAATATTCTTTGTGGGATTTTTATTTATTTGCCTTTGTTACTCATTATTCAGATCATTTAATTATTGTTTAAACTGGTAAATAAATATTTATTATTAATACTAAAATTAAGTTAGATATGTTATAGTTAGGTAAAAATAATATTGTTGAGCTGCGCTCGTTGATGCTCCGTTGCGGTCGAAACATAGATAACCCACATTTAGATCCGCAGTGGCAAAAAGCATTTTTCGGATTTTTACGACCTCGCGCCGTAAACAAATCGGAGGTGGACGAACATGCGCACTTAAAAGCCATGGCACAATTCAAACACCGGCACACCGTGTCCGCCGTCCCCAGTCGCGCGAAAAAAAAGTGTCCCATTACTAATGCTAAATAATATTACCAGGCCTTGTTTATGTTGTATTGTTTTTTTATATAGAATAAAAAAATTTGCCATTTAGTTTTACAAGATTTTTGTAAAACCCAGACGAAATTATTTCTAAAATAAAAAATTGTTTACTATTTATTATATGCTTTTAAAATTCGAGTTATTTTATTTAGTGTAAAATAACTGATTATCTCACCAACTAAAAATATTTACCTAACTTTCTTATATTTAGTCATTATTATTTGCCTTTAGCATTAATTTTCCAAGTTTATGCCACTGCCGTAGAAAAAGGGGGTAAAGAGAATAATTCCCCCAGAATCCTAGAAATGCTGTCCGAAAGTTATTTCTTTTGGTAGTTACATACACAAAACAAATTTTTTTGTAAAGTAACTTATAACATATTTGTTTCGTTTGTTACTTGAAGACCTTTTGGTTGTTATATCGGACAAGATCCATTACCCCTACCTCTAAAAAATCAAAGTATCTACGCTAGTGGTTTATGCGTGAAGGTTAAGACTCACATTGTATAAACGACCTACCATTATTACCCTTCGACGTCTGCTTTACACTTATTGCAGATGATACGACAGTTACATGGGTTGTCGATAATGACGAAGGTCTACAAGGAAGTGCGACTCAAAAATAAAACAGAATTAGTTAGTTTTGATTAGTTTTGGTTAGTTAAATAAGTTTATACCACATAGTTGATATTTTTGAAAAGGGTTTTTCCAAAAAAAATATTTATTAAAATAGTTTCGGATTGTCTATTGCACTAAATAATATTATCGTTTTAGGACAATATTATTAATTAATTACATAGGTTTTTTTAAAAAAGTCTTCTTTGAAATACATACATACCTATATTATCTATGGATCATGTTCTATACCTGAACGTAACAGTTATCGAGGAATTAACATAAATTTTTTAAAATTTACGAGGCACGTAAGTTAAAACAAATTAAAAATTTAAAATTATAAGAAGTAATTTTTATTATTTTTTTGTCATTATAAATTCATGTATATAGGGTGGCCCCAAACCAGGCAGCCAACGACCATTAACTTTTTTTTTTAATGAAATTAATTTAATCCAACCCATGAGACCTTACTGTATACTAAACTATGTATCTAGTGAATCACATTTCTTTTAATAATTTACAAATATATTTTACTCTGTTTTACTTTATTTCAACTAAAAAATAATTTAACATTAACGCAAATAAACACCTAAATAATGAAGAAAGATTTCAAAGTGACATAAGCCAGGCACTAATAATACTGGCCTTATTTTGACATCTAAGCTTGCGCAGATGCATGGTGGAATAAGGACTTCCTTAATAAGGATAGTGCGTGACTTTATTTATGCCGGCTTTAGGTCGTGCCGTATTTTGGTCTTATTTTCAGCTCTTTCAGACAAAGATACTGTATGCGAGATACGCGTATCCAAGATACAGCTATTGCATATGAACAAATTGGACTTTTCACACAGCGCAGACGACACGTTCAGTATCGCGATACCAAATCTCTGTATCACGCATTGTTCGGCCGCCGGCGACAGAATCCGTATGCCGCATACAAAATTGTCATTATGTTATATGAAGCTGTTCAGACGCGCAGACTTTTTCAGCAGTAAATACGGTTTAACATAGGCGTTTTTGATTTTTCTTATGTTAGTAGTGGATTAGTTAATGTAAGAATTGGACATTGGATATTGGTATTATATACGTAGAAATTGGTTTGGTGGAGCCAAATAGCTGTTTATGGGATACAGCGCACCCAGATTACTGCGATAGAAATAAAAAACAGCAATGCTGGCTTGTTAAAATGCTATAAAGTTCCTCAAATGATTGAATAGACATGGGTCTAAAAATGGGCAATAAATCTTGATATAGTAATTTATACGTTCCCTTGGTTTCTCTTAATTCCAATGGGATGAACCTACAAATTACGTTTCTTTTTTAGTTTCTTTTTCTTATTTTTATTTAATACTAGTTTGATACTAGCTATGATTCCCGGCTTAGTTCGGGAGTTGATATGAGACCCAAATAACCGTTGTTCTGAATGAAGTTCAAATACTTGACAGAAGATGGCGCCACTACACTTAATTTCCAAGTTGAAGGGTTGGAAGAGTCCTTATATCTTTAAAAATACGCCCTTTAAGGTAAAACAGAAACTTTCTTGTTCGAGGGGGATAAAGGGCTATCACACTATATAAGTCCCTTTATCGTATCGGGACTCCTTTTCAAGTTTTATCGGCAAGCACATTTTATCAACTTAGTTTTATTATATACTAGCTATAATTCCCGGCTTCGCTCGGGAGTTGATATGAGACCCAAATAACCGTTGTTCTGAATGAAGTTCAAATACTCGACAACAGATGGTGCCACTACACTTAATTTCCAAGTTGAAGGGTTGGAAAAGTCCTTATATCTTTAAAAATACACCCTTTAGGGTAAAACGGGAAATTTCTTGTTCGAGGGGGATAAAGGGCTATCACACTATATAAGTCCCTTTATCGTATCGGGACTCCTTTTCAAGTTTTATCGGCACGCAAATTTTATCAACTTAGTTTTATTATATCTAATGATAATGATATACCACACAGCAATGCACTCTTCTTTTTCCATAACTGTACTACACTGCGTCTGTTTTTGTATTGACGAGTCGTTATGCGAAGCAAAAGTACCAAGTTTTCGATCTATACTACTAAACTGTATCCGATCGGCAGTCGACCACAAAATTAAACAGTTTTTAGAAGTAAAAAAGCTTAAAAACCTTGCTTATTTAAATGTATTTCGGTAATTGTAACCATATAACACAAAGCCATAAAAACTACTTAAGCTTTAGGTTAATGGTACTTGTCAACATGATTTGCAATAACTCTAAATTTTGGATACAGGCACTATTTAAAGGCCGATATAAATAATACCCAAGTCTAATAAGGCAACTTGCAATAATTAATCTAATATTCACATTAAACTGAATCATCAAGTGATGTCTATTTTATTTTACGATTTCAGCCATACATAAATAAGAAGACTAAGAGAACAACTGAATAAAGTTTTCCTAGCAGTGTATTATTTCATTTTGTCATTATTTTATTGCTCTCTACAGTGTACTAAACAGCAAGGTGTAATTTACTGTGGGTTTATGTTCGGAAAAGATAATTTATTTTTAAAAATGTTTTAGTACATCCACTGCATTATACCTATGGACAATTAAAAAATGGCATTTTAGAATTTTTTAAGAGAAAAGTCTACAAAAATATAAAAAGCAAAGTTTGTTTTGTTACTTTTTTAGTGTTTTCATATATATTTAACTGTCACAGAGAACATTTGTAGAAAAGTTTTAAAATGCATTTAAAATTTTTTAGAAAAATGACATGGTTTTCAAAACTTTTATATATAAAGAAACAAGTTTCGACCCAAGTTTCCACTATTAACATAAAGTTTAAAAATGCATATCTATAAAAATTCTAATTCTAGAATATTTACAATATACACATCAGCATTAGGTTAAAATTGTTCAAACTTTTGACGGAAATATTATTTTTGAAATGCCAAATAATATATAACGGCTGTGTAACTTAAACCAAAAATTAGAGCAAAAACATATATTTAAAAGTTTTTTTTTGGAAAAAATACTGTTAAAACAGTTTCTAAAAAATAGCGAACTGGCGGAATTTGAACTAAATATTTTTAAAGAAAAATATGGTAGGCCACTGTTTTTTTCCGAACAATTATTCTTTTTTATTTTAAATTTATTTAGATTTAAAAGCATTTCGGAGACCTAGTTTCAAAGCGTACATACAAGCTCCAATTAGAAAAAGCAATGGCGTACTATTTTTTTATCAAAAATATTAAATACAAATCTTGTCCGAACGCCAATGGTATCTTTTTTAACTTTAACTAAAAAAGTATGTTAGGCAAAAAGATGTGTACCAAATTTTGTGCAAATATCTGAAGTTGTAGGAAAATTATGTTTAAAAATGAATTTTTTTTCTTAAAACTTTTAACACCCCTCGGAAAGAAAGAATTTTTCGACATATTTTTTTTTTTTTTTAATTTCTTGCGTTTTAAACAATGTTAAACAAAAATCCCAACCTAAATATATAACCCCGTATAAAGTAATATCACAGGAATTCTAGAAAACACTTGAAAAACGCTCTTTAATAAGATTCCAGCCTATGGTCTTTCAACTGAACCCTTGACTCTCTAGTTATCTTTCTGATCAACGTATATCACTTTTTAAGCTATCACCAAGTAAATGCTGGAGTGCCTTAGGGCTTAGTACTGGCACCAACATTGTTTCTTCTTCACATTAACGACCTTCTCTCGTCCACAACTAATGTCATTCATAGTTTTGACGACGATAGTACCTTCATTACAGTTTTCAGGTTTTTAAACCATTCTCTAAACCTGATTTGGAAACCAAACGCAAAGCAATACAAATATCACTTTCACAGGACTTTAATTTAATGTTGGGGAGCCAATA
>JACEGR010004273.1:0-89796 GCA_014170235.1 Listronotus bonariensis
TTTTTAACACGCTTTTATTAACTTGGGTTGTAACAATCTATCCATCTGTCTATCTATGTAACGGAATCTTTGAGCCTAATTTTAACCAACTTCCAGCTATTCGATTTCTTTGAAACTTTGCACACGTGTCAGGACCGATGAAGATGCAATAATTTAAAAACAGTATCCCGTTATCTCTTTTTGAATCGCCAGGAAAAAAAAATTCCATTATATTATAAAAACAACACCTAGGATGCCATCTGTTGGCAACATTTCAAACTTTGCTATTAAATGAAGAAGAAATTTTTTAGTTTTTACACAATTTGGTTAGTTGCACCATTGGTGTTCAATTTTTATGAACAATAAAAATATAGGGTTAGTTGCACCAGAGTAGCAGAAACTAAAAAATGAAAAATAATTAATAGTTTAAAAAAACTAAAAAAACACGCTTTTATATGCAACCGAGACTAAAAATTAGAAAATAATTTTTCATTAAAAAAAATATTGTCATTTCATAGTAAAAAGCGTGGGGTGATAAATATATTAAATGTTATAATTATTATATTTGCAAATATCTATGATGGAAAAGTTATGAAAAAATAGTAAAATGCACCCCACGCTTTTTACTATGAAATGACAATATTTTTTTAATGAAAAAATTATTTTCTAATTTTAGTTCGGTTGCATATAAAAGCGTGTTTTTAGTTTTTAAACATGATATGTCAAGTAAGCGTTCTTCCATCTTTAATTTTTGAGTACATATACAGGGTTTCATTTGAAAAATGATCTTTGTTGACCACCTTTTAAGAATAACGGAAATAATAGAAATTTACAGCACGCTCTGTATGATATGGAGTCGATTTCTCGGTGTAAATTAAATACATTGTGTCTGTCTAAACTACCACAAAAACATCAGCTTTTCAGTGAATGTGGAGAGCACTAATTTACTATAAGTTTAATTAGGGCCCATGTTTTGGACCATATTTAACACAAATTATTTTTTATCTCACGAAAACCGATAGAGATAGGTATGGGGCAATGTGTAACAAAGAAGTATTATAATAAAAGGGCGAATAGAAAAACTTGTTAATATAAGGGGTATTCCATTTAAAAATAAAGTGTCTAGGACTTTTGATAGCGAAGCGGCAACGTCGCAATGCTGAAAATATTTTAGATCGATAGAACAGGTAAAGAATGAAGATGCCGTAATTTTGTGAATGATAAACTCTGTTCCATAAACGTCACCTACCATCAGACCGCAATCACTCCTGCTGTATAATAATAATTTAAAAAACAAAATAATAAATATCTGCTGGTTAACAATCGGGTTATTATGCGCTAGGATTCCCTGTAAAATAGAAATTTAAATGTTTTAAATGAAGGGAAAGTCTTTAATAAAATCATATAGCCACCCGTTTGTTTGGTTACCTTCTAATTATGCTAACATAAAGGGTTTTTATTATGACAAGTTTGGCCGCTTAGAATAAATACTACCAGATAGAAGTGTTGGCAACAAAAGAATACCAAACAAAAACGTAGTAAAATCGAAATAATATTGCCATATTGTATTTTTGGCTAGGGATTTCGTCATTATAAACGTAGTCAGGCTCTACTAAGTTGAAATCGTACTTTATACTTTGCTATGGTAAAAATTATTAAAATACACCAATGGCCATTAAACTTGTGTAAACCGTAGCGTTTCTTGTTTATATTTATCTGAAGTCAGAAAAGAACTTTTCGATATATTTATAAAAATATAACAAGAATATTACATGAAGTAAACATCGTTTTTCTTAAAAACTAGTGGTTTCAGAGTTACTGCATCCTTTGTTAGACGGCAGAGTAAGCTTTTATAAAAAAATAGGTTGAACAAAGCCAACCATGAGGAGATATCGCATTACAAGTGTGGAAAATGACTAATTTCACACGAGTGGGAATATTGTAGCACGAGGCGTTAGCCGAGTGCGACAAACCTACGAGTGTAAGAAAGTCATTTTCACACGAAGTACTATACACTATTTTCCTACGACCACAAATTATTCACCAAAAAATAAATAAATTAAAGTTTGTCTGTTCAGAAAAAATAAAAAACAATTGAGAACTTTGCAACACTAGGGTGATATTTACTTTGCAACACTAGTGTGATATATACTTTCCTCACTGCTATATTATACTGTTTTGACAATATTTTTACATCGAAAATCACCTACCTAGAAGCATTATATAACTTTTATCATTTTGGAATTTAAAAAGGCCCTCACTTAATAAAAATTGTATGGTTTGTTAGGTAATAACGCTAATAGTTTAATACGGTTTTCTGCTATTATAAGGGTTTTTTAAAAATTATCGATTCTTACATATTTTAGACACTCTTCTAAATAAAACGTAAGTGGTGCATATCCAAAATATTCCGTTTTTAAAAAATATCAGTAAATAAACTTACGGGATCGGGGAGTGAAAAGGGGTGCTGGGTGGGGTAAAATTGGTAAAACGAGTTAATGAAACTGAACATCACATGTAAAACTAAGTAAAAATAACAGTTTTCCTCATATTTTAAGAAAAAATATGTATTATTGTTGTGCTAACAATAAAAAGCCATTAATGCACTTTTAAGAACTATATTTCATAAAAGTAAACTATTCAAAAATACACAAAAGTACAATTTAGCCATCTTAACAGAACTGTACCACCACGGCTAATCACCGCGCCAATAGTCGAATGCCTGAGTCACTAGATTTATTAATTTATGACAATCATGCTTAGGCAACCAACTATACATTATAATACAAAATATAATAAATATAAAAATTGTAAATGCACAACACTGTGCCAGTCAGTGAAAGTTGTTGTTGTGGTTATGTATATTTTTGTTTATGTTTTTATTTTTCGTAAATTTTAATAAATATAAAATAAGATGATTTTCTCTAATTTGGGTTCTACCGTTTAAGGTAAATAAAAAGTTTTTACTGTCACTACAATAAATATGTCACTTGCCAAACCAATAGCAGTTTTAGAATGACATCATAATATGTATCACACCAGTGTTGTAAAGTACTTTGCAACACTAGTGCTGTAAAGTACTTTGCAACACTAGTGTGATATAACGCATGTTCTATGCATGAAATCTTATAGCTACAAAGTATAAACATATAGTGGAAGACAAGAAGACTGATCGAACTTCCATTGAAGAAAAGAACCAAGCCTGGATACAAATTGCACGAGATTTTAATTCAACGTCACCTAATAATACGTACCGCTCAGCCTCCTGCTTGAGGAAATTCTATGAGAATAAAAAAAAGGAAGTCAGGAAACAAGTTGCTGAGGAAAAACATCAATTAGTTCTGACTGGTGGAGGCCCTGCTCCCAAAATAGCAAAGGATGAAAGTTATGACCTAATTTTATCCATTATAAACGCAAAAACAGTTTATGGGTTGGAGCAGCCATACGATGATGATCGTATGAACCTAGATAGAGTAGTAGTGGCTGAAAATCATGATGAACATATTTTTGAGATTATTAATAAAGAACCTGAAGAAGACTTGATTTTAACTGTAAGTTTTAAATATCCGGTAATTGTCCAGAAAGTGGGAGCAACTCCGATTTTGATGAAATTTGGTATACAGGGGTTTTTTGGGGCGCTACTCTGCCAATCGCAATGGTTAATTTAAAATTAAACTTTTTTTTAATAAGTGTAACTTTTTAGTAAAAAAAAATATATTTTAGGCTAGTGGAACAGCTCGCTGCAATACTCGTCAAGCAACTAATACAGTTAGAGCCCTTTCATCATCTGCAATTGGGGAAAAATATGACATTTTAATGGATAAGAGACTGATCCTTGTGAATGCTCAAGTTGAACAGCTAGCAAATGATAATAAACGTGCTGAAGAATTGCATAAGGAAAAATTAGAATTGGTTAAATCTGATTTACAGAAAAGAAAATGCGAAATTGAGAACCTGCAAAATGAACAGAGACATGCTAATGAACTACATATGTTCAGAGTACAAATAGTAAAATTAGAATTACAAAAACTGAGGCAAGAAATTGAGCTAAACAAAACAAAGGGTAAATTAATGACTAACTATTAAGTCTTAGCAATGTATTTTTTAGGATTCAATTTAGGTATACTGCTTAGTTAAAAGATCCTAACTACAAAATTTGTATTTTTTAACTAATATTGGCATATAATTAGGATATTGGTATTTTCTGCACATAGTACAATATATATTTATGTACATTTAAGGGATATAAATTAAGACAAAAAGACCATATATGCCAATATAAGTTAAAAAATAAAAATTTTGTACATAGGACATTTTAACTAAGCAGGGCAGTATAGGCTATGAAATACATTTTCTACAGTCAGGAATTTATTAATGTAAAAAATAACCTTAGAATCACTTACAACTTTTGGTATATGGCTGAAAAAAATATTTTAAGGTAAAGGGATTGTGATTGTTGTTAGAAGTCCTGGTTTTCTGTTGTACATCCTAGAGTTTTAGGTTTTGTTGTGTTTTTGATGTTTGCACTTTACTAATAAAGAAACAATAAAAATAATTGTTTTTTAATTACTTTATAGAGCGACAATTGAATAAAAATAAAACACATTTGACATTTAATGATGTTATTTATAAAGAAAATAAAAGATCAGCTATTACAATAATTAATTATAAATTAGCAAAAAATTATTAATTAATTCTTCCCTGTAATTAAAACCTCTAGCCAGATTGACATTGGGAGGTTCTGGGATTTGGCCGACCTCAATTAAATAATTAAGTTCCTCCTGATTAATATTTTCCGGAAGTGGTGGATCCCCATCATTTGCCTCAGTGGCAATATTGTGTAGTACCGCTGTGGCCACAATTATCATAACTGTCGTTTCTAACTTGCAACGAAGTCCATAAGCAAGGACAGGAAACCTACGTTTCCAGACACCAAACAATCTTTCAATACTGTTCCTTGTCCTTATGTGAGATTCATTATACAGCTGCTCACTTCTTGTAAGTGGATTTAGAACAGGGGTTAACAGGTAAGGTTGTAAGGCATAACCTGCATCACCTTAAAATATATTTAGTACTTTTACTTTTATCAGATTTAATTTTCTTAAGTTTATCAATGTGCCGATTGATACATTTCTGTTCTGTATTTTATGTTTGGTATCTGGAGATAAGAACATAAAAACTTACCCAGTAGGATGGTATTTGGAAATTCACCTGCTACAAATCTAGTGCGTATTCGGGAATTCATAAAGACTGTTTGATCATGTGAAGACCCTGGCCAACGTGCAACTATATTCCTTATTTTAAGGCTGGGATCTCCTATAACCTGGGTATTTATAGAAAAGTATCCTTTTCGATTACGGAATACTTCAGGATCTTCCCCACCTGTGGAAAAAAATACAATTTATAAAAATATGTCTTATTTAATTGCAACAGATCCATACTTTCTTTTGTCAAAGTATGTATATCATAAATAATAGAATGAACATAAATCATATGTTCGTATTACCTACCTGGAGACTGAATTTTAATGTGTGTTCCATCTATACAGCCTTGGAAAAGATGCAATTTGAAAAATTGATTCTGTACTTGAACAATTTCGTTCATTTGTGGCATTTTGATATGCTGAGGGGCTAACCTAGCTATTGCATCTGAAACCCTATATATGATTCGTGAAGCTGTAGCATAATGGATACCTATAAAATCTGCTGTGCTAGTTAGATGGCCATTTGTTGCATAAAATCTTAGGCATGTTAACAACTGGTTTATGGGGCTCACACAATTATTCCTAAAACATGATGACATTTTATTTTCTTTTAATACTAGCTGCAACAAGTTATCTCTGTAAAAACTTACAAATCATTGGGAAATGTTAAGTGGTCTTCAATTTCAGTCAGGACACTTAATGCTGTAGGTTTTCGTAATCGAAATCTTTAATAAAATGTTGTTGTCCATTTCCTCATAATAATTAGATCGTTGGTATATTTTTCTAGGAAAGCCGACATTTAATATATCCAGAACATCGAGATCATCCTCAAGAAGAAATAAATCATCTGCATCCATCTCTGTTTAACTACTAGATGCCTACTTTTGCAAAAATCACAAATTACAAAAATTTCAAAACCGGCTAGTGTAGAAAATTTGAGGTTATATTATTTAAGCCTAGTCCACAGAAAATTTGAGGTTATATTATTTAAGCCTAGTCCACATCGGCTTAAACCGCCAAATTCGGCGGCTTAAAGTTGAACTCGGTTTAAAGCTTTCTTCAGAATGGTGCAAAGAAAATTTAAAGATAAGCCAAGCTTAACCTTAGGCCAAGCTTAAAATAACGTGGTGCAAATGGGGGTAAAAGCACAAGAATAATAAAATTTTACGAAAATATTTCTATTATAAAAGTACACTTTTTAAATAGTTTTGCACTTTTTTCAGAATGTATCGAAGTAGTAAAAATAGACTAAACCTATCGTTCTTGCTAACCAAATTTAAAGAGATACTTATGCAATGACCGCGAAAAATAATAATTTGGATAGACTGGTGTATTAATTTTTTACTCCAGTGTTTTTTTGTTAAACCTATTAATTTCAAATAAGAAAATAAAATGGTAATCATAACGTGCCGAGACAGAAAAATTTTATTTTGTAAAACATTATATTTTTCTGCAGTCACCTATGAAGGCATCTGTAATATGTCTTGCTTATTTTATTTTTAAGCAACAACATGAAGAGATTTTTTTTGCGGTATCTCCCTAATGGTGTAGTTTTGACCCGATGTTTATAAAGCAAACTATCCTTTATTTTGAACAAAGAATCACCTTCTTAAATTTTTCTCATCTTTTAGAGACACCCTGTATAAATTTAGAGACCTTTTGCTGTTTTGTTTAAGCATATACTATTTAGTTTAACAAAATTACTATTCTGACTAACATTTAGAGAAAGTGTTTCTTAATACAACATTGTAATCCATGCTACTTACTACTTTCTATGTGTTTGAAAAAAAAATTAACCTCACGAAACGCTATAAAGCCTATGTAGTTTTATGTATGTCTGTCTAATGCACAGTTTATTAAACTTTTTTTTCAGATATTAAAGATTACTACAACCTTCCACCTGAAGCTGAACAAACAGCTGATTCTTATTGTTTATATAGACATTTTTTTATTCATTTAACATATAAAAAGGCAAAACTACAGGCGAAAGCCGTTGAAGTCAACTGTAACCATAAAATCAATTCATAATTAATTTTGGGAGTTATTTCCCTCAAAATATTGGATTTTATGAGGTTTTTTTTAAAGAAAATAAAAATAAATAAACAAAAGTGTCATTCTTACAAAATTTAAAACAAACCATTAAAGGCTTTTCATATTTTTAATATCTGCTTTCGGTAAAATATAAATTTAGGTATATTTAAACAAGTGTTTTTAATTAAGACTCCCTAGAATTGTTTTAGTTATTTTAGGAGTAATGGTGTTAGGAAATACAAATCCCAGTGTATCTTATTTAATTTTATCATTTAACTCTTTGGTAGTAAACAATTCTATGTTCACCCATCTTCCTGGCTCTAACTACCAAAAGATATGGCTACTGATTTTGACAGAAAAATGTGGAGCTGTATTTTCTTTTTTAAATCGTACTTCTAATATACCAGTCATACCCAAAGAAGTTATTTATTTAAAAAAAAAGACACAATTTTTTGTTGTTCTTTAACATATATGAGTAGTCCTATTTTCAGAATGATTGTAAAATGTAAAATATTTAAAAATTGTCAGACCTGTAACCAAAACCTGTCATTACTACATGGCATTTCGAAGGATGATGATTTCATAGGGGCTAGACAGTAGAGAAAGAGCCCATTTAGCGAAGACTGGTCAGTATTTAACTTTCTTTATTAAAAATTCATTAAACAACCTCTTTTATTTGATACCAATATTCTGTTCTATAAATAATATTTTTTTAAAGTTGTAGAAAGTAAGCGTAGGATCACAGCAATTTCGTCCCCGATCCTAATACCGTCCCCCTCGACCACCACTAGATGGCGCCACAACTGTCAATATGAAGGTGAACAATAAACCATTTCATATAGGCGTTTACGTAGTGTCGGATGTGTTTTTTGGTGTTTATTAAGTTTTAGTCTGCTTAATTAATAATTTCAGTTGGTGATATCGATACTTTAAGTTTGAATATCAGGCGAACATAGTATTTAATTTGTAATCCATTGATTTTTTGCTATAAACATTCTAAGATGCCAAAAGTGGAAGTATCGCTTTTTAGCATTATGGAGTATATCGGGGGCCGAAGCAGACCCTTGAAAGAAGGGGAAGCTGTTTTTAAAGCAGGACATATCATTTTATGCGGTTTGGAAGCCCAAAATTCCTGTAAAATTAAGAGTTTGTGTTTACAAACCTCCGCCTTGGTGAGTCAGCCCCATGAGATTACAATTGTTTTAGACACTGATGTTAAAAAATGGAAATGTGTGTGTTCCTGTAAAGCTGGCATGTCTGGCTTTTGTAAGCATATTATTGCCACTTTAATTTATATTAACAGGTTAGTATTATTTACTATATTATATAGATTTATTATACGTATAGTTAATATTAAGTCCTTTCTGAGGTTCTTTCGTTGGTTTCTGCTGGGACACTTGTATAATTTAAATATTATAATCCTTTATAATTTTATATCCAAAAGAGATGTTAAAGTAGTTACAGATGATATTTACATAAATTTACCATTTAGTAATATGTAAAATTTGTTTTCTTTCAGAAATGAGGAATTAGAATTTGTTAGTTGTACTGATTTGGAACAAAAGTGGGGAAAAGAAAAACAGGGTATTCAGGAAATATACCAGGCCCAGCCATTTAAAAAGTTTTGTCACCCTAATCTCCAATCTAAATTAACATTTTCTACTTGCTCCTCGAGTCGACCAAGAAAATCTTGGTTTTATTTCAACAGGTAGCTACTTTGTATATGATTGATCATACCAATAAAAAAATTATATGATGCACGAAGATTTATTTTAATAATTAATTTTTAGGTGTTGCAGATTCAGCAATAACAACATTTTTTAGTAGAGATAAATCAAAAAAAGAGATGATGTTTCATACAACACCTGATAAAGACAATGAGAATTTTGCTATGTTCTCTAAAGGTTTGTCTGTTTTTATCTTATTATTTATTTAAAGAGATAGTTCTTTAAATAGTACATATTAGAATAAAATATTTAAAAGATAAAAATCATTTAATATCAAATAAATACCAAAGATTTATTTACATATCCATTTGCTAATTTATATAAATACAAAGCTAATGCATATTTTTCTGCAGCTGACTCCTCTCAACTTTCCAAGTTTACCAGTAAGGGTTCAAAGGATGAAGATAACATGACATCAAGCAGTGGTACAAAGGACGAAAATTATGGCTATACAAAGTATGATATATTTATAAACAATTAGAAATTGTTTTTATTAACATTTTTGTTAAATGGTTTAATTTTTTTGTTTCTTAATATTTTATACATTTTAGGAATTTACTCAACATTCTGCTAAATCGAAGTAATGAATTTTTGGAAGGAATGAAAGAAGAAATTGCTAATTATAATGCTCATTTAAAACCTTGTTGCCAGCAGATTCTTTCATTTTTAGAAAAATCAAATGTACTGGAAGTTGCCACTAAATATGACCAAGGTTCAACTCTGTGGGCAAAAGAAAGGCAGTTAAGAATAACGGGTAGGTAATACATTACTTTTAATAAGAATAATGCAAACTTTCTGTATTACTCAGTCAAAGTAAATCTGTTAAGTTTTAAAGCTAAGATATATGGTAATGTTAATAGTTGACAGAGTTATTGTTTTTTTTTACATTTGCAGGATCAACATGCTACTCCATATATACATTTAAGAAGGAAGATGAATGGGAAAATAAAGCAAAAAGATATTTTTTCCAAAACATTTTACCAATAAATTTATGGAGCATGGAAAAAATATGAGAAAGAAGCACTTAATGCTCTTAGAAGGGAATACCCCAATGGAAATATTATTACTTCAGGCCTTATTATAGCCAAAATATTTCCATGGCTGGGATTTTCTCCTGATGGAATAATATTTGAAAATGGTGTCCCAACAAAATTGGTGGAGATCAAGTGTCCATTTATAGGTAATTTTCTTTTATTGGTATTAAATTTTATATAAAATTTGATTGCTCAAACTCATAAGTGTAAGTCATAGAAGTGGTTAATATAAAAAAATAATTGAAGCTTGTATTTTTATTGTTTTAGGAAAAGAAAATGATGCCACCCAGTTTCTGGTCTCATGTGACTATTTAGAGAAAATCGGAGACAAAATTCTTTTGAAGGAAAAACATGCCCATTATGGTCAAGTTCAACTTGGAATGGCCATTTTAGGCCTTAATAAAACAGATTTTTTAGTGTACTCCAGCGAAAAGAAAAATTACTTAAAAATAAATGTAGATTTTAACAAAGAATTTGCACAAAATTTAATTAAACAAATATCATTTAAATATTTCAATATGTTACATTTTTATTGTCTAAATAAAGATTAATATTAAAGTTATTTTGTAGTTTTGTACATAGTGTTTATAATAAATTTGTTAGAGCATTAAGTTTTTGTTTTTATTTAAATCAACCATACACTTTTAAAAACACTTAAAGAAAAATAGTGTGACTAGTATCTAATATATGTTTTCCTGATTTTAGTACACTTAACAGTTTATTCAACACAAGTATTGCATGATGATGAATTTTCATTAAATTTTATTCAATGTTAAATTTTCTTTTAAATTCACAGAAATTTTGTTAAATTGAAAAATTAAAATATTTTTGTAAGCTCTTTAAAATAAATAAAAATGCTGTAACCTTATTTATAACATTTTTATTGCAGTATTAATACACTAAAAATTACATTATCAATAAAACTTTCAAGATTAAAATTAATATAAAAAAATAATATACCTACAATTAAAAGGATCTAAATTATATAAATAAAAATATTTAAAAAAATTCGTATTTACAAGTTAATAAAAATTTTACATAAAAATATATAATATAAATATATAAATAATATTTACAAGTTAATAAAAATTTTACATAAAAGAAATATATAATATAAATATATAAATAATATTTACAAGTTAATAAAAATTTTACATAAAAGAAATATATAATATAAATATATAAATAATATTTACAAGTTAATAAAATTTTACATTAAAAAAAAATTAACTTATTTTATCATCGGCCAATATTGGAGGAGATAAATTGACCATCGCTGCTATAACTGTTAATATTTCATCAGCACATGGAATTAAATACCAACTCAATTGTTCATGCAATATTTTAAATATTTTTATTCTCTGGATTGCTCTCTCAACATGCACTCGAGCACGAGCAATCTCTGCTGTAGTTTCTGCATCTTCCTTGGTAAATTGTTTTTGGTTTTTCAAAAGGGTGGTCTTATCAGTTTCACTAACTTTTCCTCGCATTCTTTCTCTATCAAAATACCTTTATCAACCATAATTGCATCATGCATATCTACTTTATCAATTAAATTTTCATAATTAAATATTGCTTTGTCAGTAGCTCGTCCACCAAATCCACTACTAACAAATGATATTAAACCAGATGGGGTTATTCCGATTAAATACTTTATTGTATGTGCTTTTTTATAATGGGAATATGACATAACTCTACACTTTAGGCACTTTAATGTTTGAATTTTAATTTCAGTACAGTCCAACACAACTCTTGTATTCTTGAATTTTTCAAAACATTTGGGCATATTATTTAAAATCTCTTCTTTGTCGGCCAATAAATTGCTGGTCTCAAACTAACAGCTAAAAGACTTAGAGTAGAGTAAAACATTTTTGTGCATGATGTATTGGTAACTCCAAACAAGACTGCTAAACATGCAAAGGAAATATTGAGCTTTAATTTGCATAACACCAGTAGGATCCTTTTTTTCCATATCGGGCCAGTAGCATTGATTATAATTTGCAGTGTTTTCAGCACATTTTTTTAATGGTTCGTAACATGTCAGAATTAATTCCTAAAAACAATATTTAGTATTAAATTTTAATTATATTAGTTATTTTACATAATATTAAAATTATAATTTTTGTCTTTAATTATTACATGATTAAAATATCTTTAATTATTAAAAATCTCCAATCATTTAAACAATTGAATTTAAAAACTTTACTTACCCGCAAAGTGTATTAATTTATTATCAGAATTCAGTATTTGAGGTAATTCAAAGAATTCAGAGAAGCATGATTGAGATGCTTTATCTTCACAAAAGTTAATAGAAAGTGGTGCACCATATGATAATTGACTACTTTTATTTAATACAGTTGATGTCGATGGTTGCTCATGCATATCTTGATCATCATGGAAAATACCTTGAGTAGTATCTTCAGTAATTTCCTCCTCATCTTCCTGATTAAAAATGCATTTCTGTAACCTTAAAACAGCACCAAATTTAGGTAAGCTTTCAGTAAAATATAAAAAAATAAATGTTTACATAACCTAAAGGTGATTAAAAACATCATCAGTACTTCAAAATAATGTTGTTTTAATTTCAAAAAACTTACCAATGACGTTCTGATCTTTTAATAATATCCTTGGGTGGATGAGTTGTGACTGGAATTTTCTTAGATGGAATCACACCATTTTTTAAACGTCCTTTTTTATTAGATGCTGCAAATATATCTCGGATATACTAAACATTTAACTATATACCTATTATGTGATAAATTTTCAAATTAAAAGCCTTTAACACTAAGGAAATATCATTTCAAATATTAATATTTACCTATATCTCTGCCTCCATATGAAAATCACTTTCCTCAAAATGAAGGCTACAAACCAACATATATTTAGTCACAGTGCTTCCCAATTTTTTTAATTTAGTTTGCCAAGCTTTACATAGTTTTTTATCAGAAGGAAATGCATGCAGTGAAATATCTCCGGTACAATAACTTGAACATTGTGGAACAGAACATATTTTTCGGGATTTTGTTTTAACAGTTTTATGTACATTCTGCATCTTGCAATAACTAACCTGCAATAAGACAATTATTTAATTACTAATGCCCAAGAATTTAACAAACTTTTCACAAAGATGGTCTTAAAAAAAACCTTAATAAGAAATACACCACTTACCTTTAATAATTCTTCAAAGTAGTATAAATTTTTAGATAAATAGAAAGACGCCTTGAGAAAAAAGGTACTGTTTACATACAGGGTTAGGAAACAACGGTAAATTATTTTAGGTTTTTAACACTCCTTTTTAAATCTGCGGTTGCTAAAAGTTTATAAAATTCACAGATGAATCAATACAAAACAAACTTTTTTGTAAAAAACAGCAGGTACTTTGTGGTATTTTTTCTTAAAAATTCAACTAATAAAATCATCACCTTCCATTCATTTACATGGTCAATTTTTGTTGATCACCTTTAGTAGTCAGCTTAAAATAATAGATGTCGCCCACTTCGCGATTTTCGTAGTCACGCGAATTTAATGCCTGGTTGCCTCAGTCAGCCATAATAAGAGAGCAAGGGCGGTGCGACGTTCGTACTTGGGGATATTTAAAAATTAAAAAAAGTGTTCAGGGAAAGTTTTTTGTTAATATTAACAATTTCATAAAATAATAAAATACATTACTTTTGATGATATTGATATAAAAACTACTGCAACTCTAAAATATCTTTAAAACCGCTAAAGCTATATTTACCAACTTTGGTATCAGGAAGGTATCGGGCATGAAAACTTTAATAGTGATATCGGCACCGTTGCCAGATTTCCTGTCTTGTGCTTCACGTATCTTTTTCGTTTTTTTAAATGAAATGTCCAATTTATTTTTATTGCAATAAATTGCGTAGGCTAAATTAAATAAGTTCATAAATTTTGAACACGCAAAGTGCAACCATGTTATCTAAATTTGGGGTCACAGGAGGCCACCTTTTTTTTCTATAAAAAGTTTTAAAATAGTGTCTAGTAGAAGGTGAAACTACTCCATTTGCCCAAAAAGGGGATCCAAGGGCCAAAAATACCTATTTAATGTGGTGGGCTACATAGACCCACCGCGGCCACAAGCACATGTGCCGCTTATCGAAGCCTTGGTGGGTAAGCACCCCCTCCATTAATTCTAGATTATTCTTGGCGTGTTCTGAAGCACGTGGCAGTATTGCGCTACGTCTCCCAAATCAGTTTGATTTAAAACGTGTGGGTGTTAACTATAAGCGTTCAATATGTCCTCTTATGAAGAGGAACAACGTAAACTTATGCGTTTATAGGACGAATTATTATCAATTTTGTTTCCAGTGGTTCAGAATATAAACCGGATAGTGAAGATGAATCTAGTGATGTACAGCAAAGGGATCGGAAAGTTAAAAAAGGGTTGGTATGTAAAAAAGTTACAAAAAGTCAGCTTCGAGAAAGGGAGAGAAAGTGATTAGAAAAATATCTACTAGTAGTTCAGAATCATCAAGTAGAGAGAGGCCAAAAGAAGTTAAATATTTTTCAAATACAAAGTCAAGTAATTTGTCAAAAAATGGGATTTATGAAAGTATCAGGAGATAAATGAACCTTCTACCAGTGTGAATGTAAGAGAGGTGCAGGTAAATAGCGATAAAAAATCTGGTGAACAAGTTAATTACAACGCATCTATAACTCATATTGATCAGATTATAGAACAAGTTATTGCTGATGCTTGCGGCGGTTCTTTTGGATCAGAGGAGGAATCAGTAAATATAAACCAAACTGATTAATCAGATCTTATTTGGGGCCCAATTACGGGCAACTGTATGAAAATATTTAATTTTTCCGAGGAAAATTATGGGATTCGTACTGGTATTTTTGAAAATTATGAAAAGACTCCATACGATTTTTACAAAATCATTATAAACAACGAGATAATTGAACTGTTTGTACAAGAAACCAACAAATACGCTGCTCAAGAAAAAGAAAAAGTCAGTCGGTTTAGTCATTCACGTTTAAAAAATGGAAAGATACCGATAACAGTGAAATGGAGAAATTTCTCGGGTGTCTGATGTGGATGGGTCCTTTTACTTTGCCAAATCTTCAGGCATATTGGTCGAACAATTTTTTATACTCAAATAACCTAAAGAAGATTTTATCGCGCAACCGCTTCCAGGCCCTTTTAAAAACGTGGCATTTCACTGATAATGAGGCGGCATATGATGAAAATGACCGACTCTACAAAATTAGCCCTCTAATAGAAAAACTGAAATCCAGTTTTCAGTCACAAATAATTCCTGGAGAATTTATTTGTATCACATGAAACCTTTGGTACCTTTTAAAGGAAAATTAAAGTTCAAACAGTATATCGCCAACAAAAGATATAAATTTGGTATAAAACTGTTTAAACTTTGTTTACAAAATGGCTACTTATATGACTTGAAAGTGTACTGTGGCCAGGAAAATAACACAGATGAACATACAGTACCTACAAATGTTGTCCTAAATTTAACAAAAGATTTGCTTGGAAAGGGCCGCACCTTATGCGTGGACAACTATTACACTAGCGTTGAGTTGGCCCATAAACTGTTGGATAAAAAAACTCATATCTTGGGAACCCTAAGAAGTAACAGAAAAAGAAATCCCAAAGAAGTTATAGAAAAAAGCTTAAAAAAGGGGAAGTAATTTCAAGAGAAAGTAACACGGGACTATTCGTAGTAAAGTGGAAGGACAAAGGAGACGTCCTTATTTTAAACACTAAATACAAGCCTGAAATGGTAACAATCAACAAAAGATCCAGAGATATGGAAAAGCCAAAATCGAGTATCGAGTATAACAAACATAAAAGCTACATTGACATATCAGGTAAATAACACTTTTGAGTAAATATTATTTTAAGAGCAAAGTTTATTTCTTTTGAAACTATTTTAATTTTTGATGTTATAATTTTTTTTTTCAGATCAAATGAAATCGATATCATATACTTCTCTGAGACGCGGTGTAAAATGGTACCGAAAATTGGCCATTGAATTAGTTATTGGAGCTAGTTTAGTAAATGCCTATTATCTTTATCAAAAAGTAACTAATGACAAGATGTCAATTACAAGATTTAGAGAAGAAGTTATAAAAGGTACTATTTTAAAAAATTCGCTATACAAAATGTGTATAATATTTTTATCAATTCCAGGTCTCGTAAAGTACGATATCCCAAATACTGTTGAGGAAGACAATCATGTTCTGAAGGAAACAGACAAAAAGCAAGCTTGTTCAGGATGTTACAAAGAGAATATGATCCAGTTCGGCCGCAAAATTGCTAAGAATAGAACAACGAAAACTAGACTTAGATGCTATGAGTGCTCAAAATATCTTTGTTTGGACTGCTTTTTTGATATTCATTATGCTAAACTAAAGTAATATTTTTATATAAGTTTATATGTTATGTAAAAGCATCAAAAGGTTTTTTAGTTTAAGTTAACTTTGTTTATATAAATGATATAAAATTGCCTGAATAAAAAAAATATAAATAAAACATGTCAAGCTTCAGTGTATAATATATTAAGGCAATGGTGGGTCACATAAATCCACCAGCGCACAAACCAAGCATAGGAAAAACTGGCTAATGCACTAAAGAATACATTTCCGTAAGAATTGCACAGCTACGTTGGGTTACTGTGATGCACCATGGCCAAATCTATTCTCATGCATGGTGGATTACTTTGACCCACCGCGGCCATAAGAGCAAAATTTGGTGGTGGGCCCGTTAAACCCACCATGGCACTTTACGTTTTTAAAATTCCATTTTTCTAGCTGCTGAGATATGACAAAGTCATATTTTAGGTAAAAAGCTCAGATACGCTTAAATATTTCCAAAATCACCTAAGCTGCGTTAACAAATTTTGGCATTTAGGGGTTTCGGGGCAAGTAGAATTAAACAGTGATACTGTCATTGTTGTCAGACTTTCCAGTTTTGCGTAACATGCAATATTTTTGGCTTTTTAAATAGTTTTGTTGTTTGTGTTTATTTTAATTGTAATAAAGGGAGCGTGCCAACTTTAGTGAGATTCAAAATTTTCAAAATTTAATCTTTGCCAGTTTCCAAAATATGACAACACCGCATTTCTTTTAAACATTTGGTAACAATGCTGATATTAACGATTAATTGGACATGCCAAAAACCCTTTTATACCAAATTTTGTAGACATAGCTTTAGCGATTTTAAAGATATTTGGGCTCTAAATTACCTTCTTGCTGAAAGTGTAGTGTTTATATCTTGACAACCAATAGTTAGAATTTTGAAAATTCAAGAACTTATTAAATGTGATCCGTCCAAATTAATGCAATAAAAAAACAGGGCATTTCATTAAAAAAAAACTAATAATAATACGTGTAGCACAAAACTAGGAAATCTGGCAACAGTGCTGATATTACTATTTAATTCCCCATGTTTAAAACACCTCAGATACCAAATTTGGCAAATGTAGCTTTAGCGGTTTTAAAAATATTTAAAAGTTGCGGTATTTTTTACTAACCCAGTATTTTCGCTGATGTAAATTGATACATAACATTTACAAGTTTTTACACTTTTTTGTTAAATCGATGCGTGTGAAAATAAGTAGAAATTTTTTATGTCGTACCCTTACGTGAGCCTAATACCGTCTCGGAAATGGTATTAGGCTTATATATAATAATGCACAGTTAACTTTAATCCAGTTTGTTTCCAAGATTAAATCAATTTTACTATCAAATCTTAATACTCTGTTTTGTATAGATGCCGAAGAAGAACTCATGGGATGCAGAACAAATGAAAAAGCAATTGAAGCTGTGCGATAACATAAAATCTACTGATTTAAAACGAATGGCATACAATTAGCAATCAGAAACAATTTTTCACACACATTTTTACCGACCAAGAAGAAGGTAGGCAAAAATTGATTAAATTGTTTATGGCTCGTCGTCCGGAACTATCATTTCGTCAACCACACGAGCTTGTATTCAAGGTTTCACTAAAAGAAACGTTAAGGTTTTCTTTGAATTACCAAAATCTGAGTTGCAAAAAGATTAACTTTACTCCTAACAAAATGAATAATGTTGATGAAACAAGTATAAGCACTGTTTAACATAAAGACAGAATGATCCTAACTGTGAAAGGCAATAGAGAAGTCCACAAATTTTCATCTGCTAAAAGAAGTGCATAAGTAACAGTTGTAACAAGTATGTCGGCTACTAGTCAATTTATTTCTTCGTTAATAGTGTTTCCAAAAAATATATAAAGGCCGAACTACTCGACGGCATTCCCCTGGCACCATTGCTGGATGCCACCTCTCTGGTCAGATCCAGCCTAAACTGTTTACGAAACGGCAAACATTTTGTGTCCATCGTAAAACCAACAAAACAAGACTTCGTTTTGCTGGTGTTAGGCGGAAATTACAACCACACAAGGAATTTAAATATAATATATTTTGCACGTGACAACGGGGTATCTATAATCTACCTCCCTCCCACATTCTACTGGATCATACGCAACCCTTGGATATCTCGTTTATGTTACCATTAGAAATATTATGCGCAAGAAATAGAAAACCGGTAGAATATTCTCTTGGGGTATCGGTCCTAGAGGGCTAGTTGAATAAAACTACTTTTGTGCTACCCGAAGCTTTCGAAAATTTTTATTTTCTTCATCAGGGCTACAATAATGGAATTAAATAAGTTTAACGAGCTTTTAAGATAACTTAAAATTGTAATTAAAAAAAAATTAATTAAAGAAAGAAATTATTACTTACTGCTACATGTAATTAGATTGAAGATATTTTACAAAGAACAGTTGGCATTTTCACAAAATCAATACTAAATTATTTAACCATACTGATTAATTTTTTAAAATTTTTTAATTTATGCAGAATGTGGTATGTTCTTTTGATGGTAATTTGATACCTATAAGATGGCGTGAATGCGTTTTTTAAGGATCTTTTTTGCAGGATTATTTGTTTGAACTATTGCTAAGGTTATCTTAATTCTAGTCTTAGTTAAGTTAGGGTTAACTAACTTTTAGGTGGATAATCAATTTTTTAGTAATTAAAATTAGAGCAACCAACCACATGTAATGTTGAGCAAAAGCTAAGAAAAAAGCCTGGCTGAAGGCGCTAAAAGGTGGAAAATCTAAGAAAAGTGGGAAGAAAAACCACTTCAAACCAAAAATCCTCTTTCTTTTAATAATATAAAATGGAAAACTCTTATGACTGTTGTATGTAGGAAAATTAATGCGAAATTTGTTAACACATGCTCAATTCAGTCCATTGCCAGTGGACCGACCCAGGAATTGAACCTAGGCCATGGATATTGGTGGACAGACTGTACCTGTCACTTACGTCTGTCAACCATATACCCGAGCCGATACTTGTTACTGAAATTTTTTTACTGTTTATTTTTTTTTTTTTTTTTTTTTGATAGTTTGTTATTCTGAAAGAGACATTACCTAAGAAAGGAAAAGAAAAGAAAAAAGAACAAAAGGCTTTAATCATTCTGCCCTTTTACCCCTGATTTAGTTTATTTTCAGTTTGAGCTGTATGAAGTACTTGTATTGCTATTGTTGTTGTTTGTATTGGTTTCTTAGAGTTAGGATATTAGAGTAAATGATCACTCTTAGGTCTTTGATATCCGTTTTATTATTAATGGATTTGGGTTGTAGTAAATATATTCTGCCATCTCTAAAAAACAGCCTTTTACTGTAGCTTGCTTTCTCTATGTAATATTTTGGGTTAGACTAAAATCAAAAAGGTGACCAGATTGAGTAGTGTGTTCAGCCAATGCACATGTGTTTTTTTTGAGTCTACAATCACTTTTGTGTGACGTAATTCTGTCATTTAGAATTCTAGAGGTTTGTCCTATGTATACATTGTCACATTCAGAACAAGGAATACTATATACTACTTCCGAAGTTTTTTGGTTTCATCCTTATCTTTTAACTTACTGAAAATTGTCCCTATTGTTTTATTGTGTTTAAAGGCTATTTTAATTGATGGTACTTGCTTGAATAATTTTAATTTGGGTTTGATATTTCTTTAATGTAGGGAAAAGAATAATAAAAAGTTTTTATTTGTGTTTCTGAAAGCTGTTATGTTAGGTGTGATTCCATTATTAATCGTTTCTAGATTTCTTGGCAGGAGATGTGCTAAAAATTAATTTGTTGGAGAATGTTAGGATAAGAATTAGTTAAGAGAATGCTGGTAATTTTTTTAAGTTATTAAGCCTGAGTGATGGATGTGAGATTCTTTCGATGCGTGTTTTTAAGGCTAAAACCAAATTGCTGTCACCTCAGTGTCGTAAATATGACGGCCTCACCTCACCTATTATTCAGCTTTTTTTCCAAAATTAATTATACATATATATCATAAGGGGATCCCATTGATTGGGTTTTACTAGAGAGGGGAAAGAAATTTAAAATTTTTAGTTGATATAGATATAGTAGGTAAAGTTAAATGCGGAGTTACCTCAGCGTTATATATAGGCTATCAGATATAGCTACTACTTACACACCTCAGGCAATGTTGCCACATTTTTGAGGTGGCAAAGATATTTGATGATATACATATATATTACAAGCACAATGTTTGTATATTTTGAGTTACTTTTAAGGCAAGTACGTATAAAAAATAAATAAATAAAACAACTTTCAGATATGATAAAGCATTTTTTTATGTTTATTACTAAGATTCTTTTATTATTATTTTTTTAAATCTTCTTTTTAATTAAATGCTGAATTTTTGATTTTATGACCGGAACGCTTCTCTTTATTCCCGTTTCATTTATAAATCGTTTTATTTCTGGAAATGAAGGGTACACCTTATTTTTAATTTGAGCGCCAAAAGCTTTTGTCAACATTTTGATTTCTTCACTCGACCAACCTGCAAATGATAAGCAAATTGTTTACTACAATAATAGAAGTACAAATTTTAATAGTATATTTCATTACTAGTGAAGAAAGTGATGAATTTCACACGAGTAGTGATGTTTTGAAAATCACACGAGTGTATGAAATTCACTTTATTCACGAGTAATGTACACAATTTTTCCTACGACCATAAATTTGCGCTCTTTATTCCTTTAAATTCTTTAGAAAACTCTAAACTTCGCACTCTAAAATACTGCAGATAGTAAAAAGCACGATTTTTCGAAAGTAAAAAGTACATGTGCGTTTTACTTTCTCACAGGAAATATGCTTGTTCGAAAGTAAAAAGTACATGTGCTTTTTACTTTCGACAAACGTGCGATATTTGGAGCTTTCTACAAAACAAAAGGGTGGGAAATTAGTCATTTTCGTAGGTGGTCGTAGGAAATAGTATATTACATTACTAGTAAAGAAAGCGATGAATTTCACACGAGTGGTGATGTTTTCGCGAGTGTATGAAATTCACTTTATTCACGAGTAATGTACACAATTTTTCCTACGACCACAAATTTGCGCTCTTTAGTCCTTTAAATTCTTTAGAAAACTCAAATTCGTGCACATACTGCAAAAAGTAAAAATCACATTTGCTTTTTCCAAAGTAAAAAGTACATGTGCGTTTTACTTTCTCAAAGGAAATATGCTTGTTCGAAAGTAAAAAGTACATGTGCTTTTTGCTTTCGACAAGCGTGCGATATTTGGAGCTTTCTACAAAACAAAAGTGTGCGAAATAAGTCATTTTCGTAGGTGGTCGTAGGAAAAATCAATTTATTTTAAACTTACATTTTTTTTTCATAATCTTCTTTTTCTTTCTGTTAATAAAAACGTCATCATCAGAATCTGAAGTATTTTCCGGGTGTTCAACTTCAGAAGATAAAGTAGCCCTAGAAGTGGTTGCAACTGCTTTATCTTCTGAAACTTTGTTTTCAGTTACTTCTTGATATTTTAGGCTGTCACATAAATTTGTTTTTGTTTTTTTTGTCTAATTTGTGATTGTCGTAAGTGTCATCCTCTTCTTCTGGATAATCGAAATTTTCATCCAAATTAATTTCCGATAAGGACTTGCCCTTATATTGCACAGGCAATGATCCCTTTTCCATCATTAATAAAATTTTGGAGACCTTTGCCGTTTGATAAATATCAACCGGCAATCTAAAAATACACAACTTATAAATATGTAAAATGTGTAGAAGTTCGTAAGTTTTAAATGTAAATTATGAGGATTAAGAATTTTGACACATGTGTATGCGTGCACACAAAAAGGTTCTGCGCAGCTGTTAAGAAAACAAATGGGTCCAAAATTGCGTATGTATCAGGTGTTAGAAGAGAATGTAGAATTAATAGAGAAAATACTATGTATTATAACAAAAACTTACTCATAGAACTCTTCATGAGTTTTTTCTGTATGACCCATGAACTTTGAAAACTGCCTACTTTCCTCTTTTGATAAATTAAGAATTTGCGTAACTGTCGCAATATGTTTTCGTAGCTTATTACTTGATATTGCTTCCGGATGCTTTAGGCACATCCTCTTTGTCAAATTCCTTATTGCAATATCTCCCTGGCCCCATTTAATTGTGCTCTTGGGGTTATTAAACAGGTATTCATTTTCGGCCGATACATATTTCTCGCGACTTTCGAGTAAGGTCTTTATAAATGTTTGTAGTAGAGGTGGGACCAAAATCACTACCGCGCGAGATCCTTTGCCACCATTCACAACTCTCTTATATTGCTGAGTCAAAACCATCTCGCCTTTTGTTAAGGCATTTTCAAAATCGACAAAGTTTGAATGTCTTTCATACAGATAGTCCTTTACTTTTAAAAATTGCACATCACCTATTCTTCTTCTATTAAATAAAATTAGTAGGGCTAGTATGCAGTTAGTGAATGTAACATAGGTATCAATATCATCTGTATAATTAAGGATTTCAGTCTGGCAATCATTTGCAATTTTTAAAGTTTCATCTCTAAATATCTTAATGTCACTTACTAACGGAATTAGTTGTGGTTTATTCCATCGCTTTTCTTGCAAGTCTTTATTAGCAAGTGAAGATATTTCAGTGTTCCACCTAGATTCGACCAACTTTTTAAAATTTTTTATTTCTTGTTGCCATTCTTGGCGTTCTTCTTTGGATTTACAGGTAAAACCATTACTTTCTTTAAGAATTAGGTGGGTTAGTTCATCACACGCAAGCTTTAAATACGTCCCTAGATGCATTGGTAAACTGGGAGCGTTAAACTTTTTATTTTGAGGGTCGTAACCTGCAATATCTCGCGTTGCAGAGAGAATGGTGTCAAAATGTTTAGGCTTAAGAATATCTTTTAAAGAAGCACTATCATGTTGTATTATTTTACGACAAGCTATTAGAAGTCGTGACAGTTCACGCATCCTATTGCTACAGGCATACTCTTTTCGTTCCCTCTTATGCTTTTTAAGGTACGATTCCCCAAAATGCGCAATAAGTAAATCTTTTTTGCTTCATAAGCTATTTCATCGCCCTTCATGATACTGAAAACCTAAAACAAAGATAAGAATTGAGTAAGTTGAGTTTAATGCATGTTTATCGTCATTATAGTGTAAAATAAACCTACTTGAAGTCTCCCTCCACTAAATTTATTAAATGTTCTTTGCCAATATCCAAGAAATAGCGCAAATAATACAAACCCGACATGTTTCGGATATAATAATGTCCATCATCAGGATGGTGCTAAAAGAATTATACTGATAGAAAACGATATCGATAATATAAAATAGAGATTAATGGCTTAAATTAAAACCTAAAAATAATGGCTATTTTAGCCATTAATCTCTATTGTGTATCATCGTCTCTTCCTATCGGTATAATTCTTTTATCACGCACCTGATGGTGGACATTACAAAGTTCGAAACATGTTGGGCCTATAATTACCTAGGCTAATTCTTGGATATTGACCAAGGAAATTTAATAAATTTCGTGGAGGGAGACTTTAAGTTTTTATTTCACCTAAGATAGGGTGAAATAAAAAACTTAAAGTCTCTTTCCACGAAATAACTCCATTGCAAAAATGTAATATTTCTTTAACTTATATCAATATGTTTTTAAAATTTTTTGACAGCTAAAAGTTAATAAAAAGCAGTGTGTATTATATGGAAAGTTATTATAGAAAATTAGTTACCTTTAACATAAAATTTTATTTCTCTAACTTTTTAGGCATTTTAAAAACCTACTTACTTGTTCTTTGACATTAAGTTTGGATATTGTATTCGTAGGATCTCTTGCACACGCTGTCAGAGTTTGCGATGATGATATATAATCCTTATGTGTTTTATGATTTTTGTTTTTAGCTGACATTTTTTGCAACTGACAGTTCTTTGTATGACGTTTTAGATACGTTTTCTTGAACAACCCCTTACAGTAAATGCAAGGATAAAATAGTTCTGTATCTTGTTTGGATTCTATTCAATTTGGTCGTATTACTCCATTTATATATAAATCAAAATTGGTGTTATTTCTTAAAAGGCTGAAAGCGTATCTCCTCTCCTTACTTTTTTGGGATACTCTAAAATCTTTTTTACTTCATTTTCGTTTCTATGATATGTTTCCATGTGCCTGACAAAATTTTTTTGAAATAATATCAAGGCTACAAAATTTGCATCGGGTGTCCTTCTTAGTACTATCATATTTGCTCTGTAACGGAAAATAATTAAAAACTCGAAAAATTTTATTAAGCTTTACTAACTGTTCCAAATGTAGACATATTTGAAGCTGAACTAGTATTTACCAGTAAATTTTCGTTATGTTTTATTAGATTACATTTATTTCTTTCTTTATATTCTGTTCTATTTTTATGCAGTTTTTCTTTACTTATATCACAATGTGAATCACTTGTCTCGCTCTTAGAATCAGTAGTTGTCGAAGAACTATATTCTTCATCTAGTTTAAAATCTTTGCCAGTATCTCTATCATTATTGGATTCAATAGAACTATTATCGGTAAAATTATAGGGATTTTGGGGCAATAAATAATTGCCTTCACTTGGTTTAACATTAGTGCCTTCATACTGTGGAATTTTATTTACCTCTTTGGTATCCTAAAAAAATAGTTTTATTTTTTTTTTTTAATATCTATCCTTATTAAAAATAAATTAATCTTAATAAAATAAATAAAAAATAATCCTCAGGTAATAAATATTTTTAGAATTTGATCATACCCTAATAGGTTGTTACTTAGAATTTTCATACCATTTCATTATTACTTTTTGAAAACTTTTGTCTAATATACGTACATTAAAGATTACAGACATGACTATACTGCATCTTGCTGATCATTTATTGGTATTTTCGAATCTTTATTTATACCGTGCTTGACTAAATCAATTATTTTAGTTGTTGGACAATATCCCCTTGTCAAATTATTTGCCGTAATAAAAGCGCTACTGTTTTCACAATCAGTTGTTGTTAAGCATTGGGATGAACTAATGTCTTTATCATTTTTAGGCAGAAACATAGTTGCAGCTTGAAAAGGTATTTCTTCAGATAATACCGAGTCCTAAAAGAAGTAAACCTGTTATTTTTTTATAAATTTAAAAATAAAAAATCTTTAAGCAAGCGACGGCAAATAAAATATTTTTTATTTTTTATTTTGTTAACTAATATCTTACGTGATTGCAAAGATCCTCAAAATACGTCAAATTAAAAGATATGTCTTTTACATCTATGTTGCTGGGTAAGGTAGTTTCTGATACAAAGGAGCAGCTGCAATTTTCTGACCCAGAACATGATCCGCAGTTTTTAGGTTTTACATTATTTTCAGATATCTGTGTTGACGGCGACTCATTTTGAAAATGTGTATTTACCCAACTGGCGTACCCTAACAGGTTAATTGAGCTTGAGCCTTTGTTTGGAAGATCTTCACCAGCATTGTCTAAAATAATAGATTATATGATCAACCACATATACACCAATTTTGGACATTTACTATCAAATTTAAGAAATCTACAGTGGCTAAACTTAGAAAGATACAGGTTGTATGCTAATGCAGTACATGAAAGAGGAGCACCTATTCCCAATTGTTGGGGTTTTATCGATGGTACCACTCGAGGGATATGTAGACCATCGGAAAATCAAGAAAGATATTACTCAGGTCATAAAAGATATCACTGTGTAAAATACCAAGCAGTTGCCTGTCCTGATGGTATAATTGTCAATTTAAAAGGGGGTACGAAGGGCGAAAACATGATGCTGCAATACTACAAGAATCTCATTTGTATGATCAGTTGGAAGAATGTACCAGGTTCCCGAATAATGAGAATTTTATTCTTTATGGCGATAAGGCATATGGATTAAGAGAGTTGCTATTGACTCCATATCCAAACGGAGCTGGAATGACACCACAACAGCAGGAATTCAATGAACTTATGAGTAATTCTAGAATTGCTGTTGAATGGGGTTTTGGAAAACCAATAGCGGAGTTTGCATTTTTGGACTTCAAAAATCAGAAGTTATTACTGCAGGAAGTAGCAGCGATGTATATGACTGCAGTTATTTTATCAAATTGCCATTCCTGTTTATACAGTAATGAAACCGCACAAAGTTTTAATGTAAACCCAGTAGAATTAGAAGAATATCTGCAGTGATATAACATAGACTGTCAATTTATATCTTACTTGTATATTTTTAAAATTAATTTGCATTTTGTTGTTTATTTTTGATATTTACTACTTGTTAAATATCGAATTAAATATTTTTTCTGCATCTTGTAACTATTTGTTCTTTCCGCTACATATAGTAAACATTGTGTAGATAGATAGCATTTCTCTAATTTTTCATGTTTTAATTTATAAAAATGTAAATACTTATTAATGTAGCATTATACCTGATTTATCAAGGATTTTTTTTTGTTTTACCTTATTAAGAATGGTAATGTTCTGTATAAATTAATTTAGTTGTCTGATTTTACTAATTGTAAGTAATATGTTATAAATAAAACAGTTTTCTTATTTATTTTATTTTTTAATAATAGATAATATAACATCATTTACAACAAACAACATTAACAAACTAATAAACTTAAAGTATTTAAGTACAGTGTAGCTCACTTTTGTTCTTAACATCTACTACCTTTTTCAGAAAACGTAGGATCATTTTAAATAAAATTTAGGCCAAATATAGATATCCATAGAAAAGTCACTGCTGTTAATTTTATCAAAAAGGAATGATACAGTTTGTAAAGTTAAGTCAACTAAGACACGAATTATCATTGCTAGAGGAGAGATATAAAAAATAATGTGACATTATAAATAAAAATTAAATAAATTTGTACAGGGTATCCCATTTTCGACACTTTTGTGTGGTATCTCCCATATTTTTAAAGATAGAGAGTTGAGGTTCTCTCAATAGTGTGCTACTTTTTGTAAAACGAAACGTGTCATAAACAGATTCATCATAAACCTATTAGTTTCTGAGCTACAGTGTGATTTGTGAAAAACGCTAAAATTAATTTCTTTGAATATCCCCAGAACTATTGATTTTAGAGACACATTTTAAATTTGGAAGCTTTATAATTTATTCCGCTCTACAACATGGCAGCTTCAAATTTTATTTTTGACGTTTCGTCTTTGGGCTACCATCATTAACTTTATTTCTTTAAATACGGACCTGTATTTTTTATTTCTCACTTTGAAACCTTATGACCTTCCGAAACCATTAATGTGCTACACTTAATGGTTGAATTACAAATTAAGGGTGTTTCTATTTAACTTACATGTGTCAGAGGGAGACGAAGAATCAAATTTCTGTGTTAATAAGGGACCAACAAAAACATTAAGTGTGGCACATCATTAGGTTTGGGACGTCATAAGGTTTCAAAATATGCAATAAAAAAACAGGTCCGTATTTAAAAAAATGAAGATGATGATGGTGGCCCAAAGACGAACGTCAAAAATAAAATTTGAAGCTACCATGTTGTAGAGCGGAAAAAACTATAAAGCTTTCAAATTTAAAATGTGTCTCTAAAATCAATAGTTCTTGAGATATTAAAAGAAATTAATTTTGGCATTTTTCAGAAATCACACTGTAGCTCAGAAACTAATAGGGTTATGATGAATCTGTTTATGGCATGTTTCGTTTCACAAAAAGTAGCACACTATTGCGAAAACCCCAACTCTCTATCTTTAAAAACATGCGAGATACCACGCAAAAGTGTCGAAAATGGGATACCCTGTACACCCTAACAGATGACTAACTAAAACTACTGTTTTAATGACATATCAATACCTCAGTTCAATAGCGTAACAAGTCAAATTTGGATTATTATAGACTTATTTTTCTTTATTAGATTTTATAGAATTTTACAAAGTTGGAGTTGTAACACTATAGAACTGAGGTATCTATATGTATGTAGCTGTTACGACATGAAAAGTGGAATACACTGATAAAAAATAACAGGAAAATGCTTCAGTCTCTTAACAAACAAAAAAAATACATATTTAGTTGTATTTACATATTAACTAATTGATGAGGTCCCTAACAAAGTAATACAAATAAGTCCCTCTCAAAAACAAAATATTTCAAAGTATATGAAAAATAAACATAGGGCCTAGTAAGACAAATATTTGCTCTATAGTATTTTGATAAGTGCAAAAAGGATTGATGCTATTCTAAAATAGGTATGTATGTAAAAGCAGAACAGAACTTTTTTCAATTTGATTATGATATAACATAGCAGTCGCCATGATGCAGTCATTTAAAAAAGTTTTAAACAAAGTGGACAAACTCCTATATAGATACCCAACTAAATGAGAAATAATACATATCAATTTTTTTATGCAACTTAAAAAAAAAAAGAAGTGAAGGAACACCACAAACAAAATGTTTACACTATTGCGTTATACAAAGTAAGGTGTGAGGTATTTCAACATATTGTTCTGACTGACCATTTTAGTAAATTAAACATGACGTTTAAACCCTGTTTTCCAAAATTTCCTTCAGTAAAAGTTGTTGACTTTTTAACATTTGGAGCAGGGATTGTCTTTCTTCTTTTTCTAGGAGAAATTTTTCTTTTTCAAAGGCAAGCCGTTCTTTTTCCATTTCCAGCTTCGCCTTGTCCAGTTTCTGTTTTTCTGCTTCAAGGTCAAGTTCCCTTGTTCTCAATTCAATTTTGTTGTTATTCTTCTCTTCGAGGTATTGGAGAGTTGTTTTCTTCACATTTTTCTGAATAACTCTGCCTTTTCTTTTTCTGCTTGGTCCTAAAATAACAATAATTTAACATCATTGTATACTGGTTGTTCCACAAATGTTATCAAAATGTTGAATGTTACTTAATTATATTTATAATTAATACCTTGAATAATAATCTGAGCCTCTTTTTGTTGACTCACTGTCTGTGTCGAAGTCTGTGTGCTTGGCTGTGTGCTTTCGGGTATTTCATTGGCCACTGATAGATTTGTCGAAACATTACTTATTTCATTGTCTTCTGCAATTAAAGTTAAACTTATTATTGTAGGTACATATTATATCACCATTTAAAAGCATAATAACTAATGTCATAGTAAATAGGTCTATAAATAATCAGATATTAGGTAATAGTAGAGAATCTAGATAAAGCTATACTAATTATCCATTTCTTTCAACTGTCTAATGATCAATGGACAATACTCTTATCACCTCAAACCCTAATCTTGCAATTTCATTTCTTTTAGAGTTTGATTACCCACAAGTTAATAAAATGTTCTGTCCTAAAAAGCTCCTTTAAAAACAAGACTTACTGATTTTATATATTTTTTTCTTCATATTAAATACATAATAAAATGAATCAATAATTTTTTTCTCCCAATAGCACAATTGAAAATCCTGATGGATGAAGGGCCTATAAAAGTATATTTTTGTAAAACATCATTTTATTGAAAGAAAAAAATAGCTTTCTTTCTTTCAATTGAAAAAATTTGATTAGAAGAAAGAGCTTCGAAAATAGCTTTTCGATACATAGGCCCTTCATCCACCGAGGTCTTTAATTGTATAATAAGCCTGAACAAACTTTTTAGAAGCTAGTTTGAAATATAATTATAAGAAAATTTATGTAACAATCACTTAACACATACCCACTATTTCAATAACTGGATCATCTTTAAAAGCCTCAATTTCGAATAGATGATTTCGAGGAGGATTCATTAACTTTAATTCAGAGGTATTCAACTTCAACGATGAATTTGTTACTGATTCTTCTGGTTTACTTATTTTTGAACATAAAGATCTCGTAATATTTTTCCTTTTTGGTAGGATTGATTTCTTGATTCATTTTGCATTCTGACTGATTCCTTTTTTTTAATTATACTGTTAATTAGGTCTAGTACTTCTTGCAACAAATAGTCCAGTACATTGTAAGGTTCTTCAATGCCAGACCTACAATTCAAGAAAAACTCCTATATAATACTTGCAGAAAAATCTTTCATGAACAAATAAGATTTTATCAAGTAAATGTCCCATGTTTTGTTTCCACTATATAAATAATTTTGGAACTTACCGTAGCCTGTTTTCTCTGTCTCTTCTCTCAAAATTTTTAGGTATATATTGTGTGTTTCTTTACCCCCTCAAGGATAAATTTTTTCCTGTTTCTTTACAAAAATTCATATGTACTATCGCCTATTTAGAGGGGTCCTCATAAGGGTTGTTTGCCAAAATTTCTGAGAGCAAAACTTGGTCGTCTTCATCCGTAAATCTAATTCTATTTCTTTTTAAATTATTTAAAACACTGTCAGTGCTGGAGATAGCCATAGTCACATAAAATATTTTAAAATCTAACAAATGAGTATTTTTCCGGAAACACTCCGAAAAAAAAAAGAAAAAGATAAAACAAAAATAGGTTATCTGTCAAAATTTTTACAAAACAACTTTTTCAACATACTGCGCAAGCGTAACGTTTTTGTTATCGCTATGTATACAGTCCGTAAGTTACCGGTGGTCAACGGGAACGAAATACGATAAATGACATTTGAAACGTCAAAGTTGTCACTTAGCGTTAACCGGAACTGCTTTTTGTGTCTTTCGCCATAAAATCCTAAAAATAGCAAAATACAAAAAAATCCTACGATAAAAGAATATATAAAAACAGGATATAAAAGATTAAAAATATCCTAAAAGTCTATTAACGGCGCTCAACTGGGCAACGCTGCATTGTCATCACCTCCACTCCGCGCGGTCACGTGCTTGGCTATTTCTTTCTATTTCCCGGGGCGATGTAAGACATGTTTCGGCTTCCGGCAGTCGAGCAAGGCGCCAATGATTAAATATTCGTTTGCAGTTGTCTTTTTTTACGTTTTCGTGCCTTTTTAAAACTTTTTCTGTATGTCAAGGTATATAGTCGGTAAGTATACATGTTTGTTTTCTATTTCTTTAATAAAAATTGAAAATTTGTTTTAATTTTAGGATTTATTGGGTTTTGGGTTACTCAGTTCGTTGTTCCCACTGTTAGAAGGAATTAAAAATGTCGGAAAAATCTGAGGATGAGAACGAAAATGTATCGTCAGAACTAAATACACCACCTAAAAAAAAAGGAAAACGTATGTCAATTTATAACAGATCATGGGAGACTTCTCGGTCTTGGTTAAAATGTAGTAATGGAGAAGCATACTGTAATATTTGCAACAAATCCTTTACAGTAGCATATAAAGGCTATTCAGCTGTTACTACTCATGAGACTTCAGATAACCACAAAATGAAAATTCGAAGCAGTTCTTCGTCAACATTACTGACAAAAAATTTTGTGAAAAAATTCTCCTGAAGGGCGTCTTGTGACAGCGTTTGAAGTAGCTAATGCTGCTGCAAACACAATTTATCATACAACTCTTTAGATTGTGGGTTGAAATTATGTTGTAAAGCAGTTCTGATTCCAAAGCTAAAAAGTATCCTGTGGCAGAACAAAGGCTGAAGCTATTCTTATAGATGTATTAGCACCTAAAATGCTGGAAGATGTAATAGCAGTATTAAAAAACAAATCAGTATATTTTTTCTATACAATTAGATGCCTCCAACCATAAAAACAGAAAAATGTTCCCTCTTTGTGTGCAGTATTTTACTATAAAAAATGGTATTCAGAACAAAATTATAGACTTTTATGAAGACTCAAACGAGACGGCAACAGGAATGTTTAATGCTATAATTTCTTCCACAGAAAATTTGGGACTAAATATTAATCAAGTATCGGCCTTTTCAGCGGATAATACGAATGCCAATTCTGGTAAAAACAATTCGGTATTCACTAATTTAAAAAGTGCGAATAAAAATATACTAAAAGCTAACTGCCATGCGCATATATTGCATAATTGTTTAAAACATGCTATAGAAAAACTAAATGTTGATATTGAAGGCATTATTTTAAAATTTTATTCACATTTTTCGGTATCAGCAAAGCGAAGAGATGAACTTAAGGAGTTTCACGATTTTGTGGATATTCAATTTAGTGAGTTACTTCGGCATGTAGTCACCCGTTGGCTTTCACTTTTGCCTTGTATCAATCGAGTTCTAAAAAGTTGGCCTGCTCTTAAATTATATTTTGAATCTTTGGGTGAAAATACACCAATAGCTCTACAAAAAATTTTAAATATGGACGAAAATTTCCAAATATCAATAAAGGTTGAAATTTATCTTTTTTCTGTAGCCATGTGTTGCCAATTTTTGAAGAAACGATTTCAAAATTGGAGGCCAATGAAAACCACATGTATCGATCTTTTCAAACATTTAAAAGACTTTAAGTTTAAAATCAAGTCTAGAAAAGATGAAAGGTTTTTTGGTTTTGAAGTTAGGAACATGATTAATCGTTATTTGAATCAAGATGAAAAAGTAAAAATAGAGAATAATTTTTTATTCTTTTATGATAATGTTCTTAACTACATTGAAAAGAACTTTGATTATACCGATGATAGCATATTGGCTAAGTTGGGTAACCTTTCTTTAGAACCAGATTTAGAAAAATTTCCTTCTTTTAATTTTTTTGTCTGTTTAATAGACGAATTACATTAACAAGAGGCAGTTAATCTAGATAAATTATTTGACGAAATTATGTTAGTTAAAGAATCGATTTTTAAAACAAATATTTGGCATTCTTACCCAACTAGCCAAAAATGGTCATTTATTTTTCAAAATATAACAGGTCTTGAAAATTTATTTGTAATAATTTCTTTTGCACTAAGCATTCCTGCAACTTCTGCATTTCCTGGACGTATTTTTTCTTTAATGAACATTAAGTGGCGGGATGAAAGAAATAAAGTTTTGTTAGAATTAATAAAATCTGAACTGCTTGTTTCTGCTAATTCAGAGAAAAACTGCTTGGAGTTTTATCAGGCAATTAAAGGCAACGAACGACTTTTGGATGCAGCTAAGAGTCAAAAGAAATATAAGTTCAAATAATTTTTTAATTACTAAAATATTATTTTTCAACACCTTTGAAGTTTAAGTATAAGTTTAAGTATGTTGTTCTTGTTTTATAATTTTAAGTTATTGTTTTTAGTCAAGAATATAATATTTCCTTTAATTTCTAGAAAACCCTTTAACTCATTTTTTTTTCGTTTTATAAGTTTTAATTATTATTTTTTTCTAGCAAAGAGTATATATTTCTGTTATTAATTTATAGAAAAGACTTTAAAGTTTCTCTGTTTTTTTTTTTCATTTTATTATGCACAGTATTTAGGTTATTAAAATAAAATAATTAATTGGTGTATTATTTAAGTACGTTACCTTCATAATACATTTAATTTTTTAATTAAAAAAACATAAATTTGTAATGCTCAAAAACATTTTACAAATAAATAAGTACCTACCAACTAAACCTCGTACTAAACAATAGCAATTTCTAGGGGTCGATATGGGGTGGTAATGCGATAATTATCTCCCCAAAAACTCTTAAAGTCCGGTTTGTTGGTGCATTTAGAACTGCATTTTTAAGTGCTATACTGGAATTATTCCCCCCAAAAGAAAATTATTATCCATAAACTCCCCTCCTCAAATAAAAAAATTATCGACGCCAGTGAAAAATTTGTAAAATTACTTAAAAACATACACATCCAAAATTTATAATTAGGTATTATTTCAAACGCTGAGCAATTAAAATTTTTATGTTTAAATATATTTTTCTACTAGCGTGCCCAAACTAACTACTTCTGAGTTCAACTTTGCGCATACCTGAACACTTTGCGCATACCTTAATACTGCACACACCTTTTATATTGACATAGTAACATCTATTTACCACCTTGCGTGTCAAAACATTTTTATGAAAATTTAAACTTTTTCTGTCTCGTTGCTATGTAAACCAAAAATACAAACATACCTTTTCAATCTTGTTGCTATGTAAACCAGAACAAAACATTTTTGGTAAACGTCAAAGAAGCGTTGCGGCGTTGGTTTGTTTTCTTTTAATAAAATTATATAAGATTGTTCTTAAAATTATTTTTAGTTTATTTATAATTTTTACAATATTTTGACGCTAGTAGAAAAAATATTGTTCCTAACGCTTGCGCAAAGTGTCTTTCCCGCACTTAAAGCTTATCCGAACTCTGCTTCGCGTCGTTCGTCTAACTGCTTTGGCGTGCGGAAAAGTACCACTTTGCGCACTTGTTAGGAAAATAACTATTTTCAAAAAAGTTAAAGCGCTAACATAATTTTCGTGTGTCCTCCTTTAATAAAAAGTAAGTTAGAAAATATTTAATGATGTTTTTACAATTAATTGTTTATGTCTTTACGCTACAGTGTGTCTACGTGCTAAGGCCATATGGGGAAATTTTTAGATATTGATTTTGACGAAAAAAGTTATTATTTATAAAATTTCTTCCTGGTACAAAACCTAAAAAGCTGCCGTCGAGATATTAAATTTTATTAGTCGTCTGCGAGATTTGGTCGCTAATGGTACATTTTTGCTTAAGTATAACTACCCTGTATTTTTGCTAATATCAAAAATTGGTAAAAAGAAAGACGTTTAAAATGAAAAATTACTTTTAAATATGCAATTTCGCTTATTTACCAAAAAAAAATGTTTTTCTGCGATAATGACGAAAATTTGGGTTTGTAGTGCACTACATTTCATCATTATAAATGTCATAGGAGAGTTTTAAAAAACTTTTAAATTCATTGTAATCAAAACAAGAAAGAATGTACAAATTTAGATTTTCTTGATTTTTGCAGAAAAAAATCAAAAATATTTTTTTTCGGAAATAAACAAAATTGCATTTTAAAAGTAATTTTTAATTTTACACATCTTTTCTTTATCACAATTTGCGATATTAGCAAAAGTACAGGTAACATTACTCTTGAGCAAAAATTACATTTTTGGCCAATCCTCGTAGATCACTGATGAACTTTTTATACAGAATAACTTTTTTCGTAAAATTAATAATAAAAAGTTTCCCATATGACGCCAACTTACGTAGACACTCTGTATACAGGGTCATCCAAATTAAGTGTCCGTCATTGGTATCTTCATTATTACTCGAAGTATGAAATAGTTTAAATTAGCAAACTAGTAGCGTTTTCCATGTTTTTATTTTATTAGAGAAAGATTATAAAAATCAATTGACAATTGGGTTTTGTAAGTTATGCAGCAAAATAACCTCTTTTCCACAAGTCCACATGTGATATATCCATAGTTTCGGAAATATGACCATCCTCAGGAGTTTGATAGTAAACTAGAGTTTTTTCATATTAAACACCCTGTATATGGTATCGTTAATTAGAAGGCATTTTAAAGAGCTTTAAGAAAATGCCACTTTTGATATGTCTGTCTCTTATAGCTTGGAAAATATTGCCATTCAAATCTAAAAATTATGTTAAATTTCCATTATATTACAGCTCTAAGCTATAAGCAATAAGTTAAGTGTCAGAAATAAAACGGGAAAAATATCTACTATTTTTTAGATTTGGATGGGTATATTTCCAAAACTATATATCTAGACACATCAAATGTGGTATTTTCTTCAAAGCTTTAAAATGCTTTTATTGATGATACCATATACAGGGTGTTTTGTATAAAAATCTAGTTTACTATCAAACTCCTGAGGATGGCCATTTTTCCGAAACTATGAAGAATTTAATTTCAATTGTTTTTTCTAATCTTTAGTCTTAAAGACCGTGAAAAATCCTACTAGTTTGCTAATTTAAACTATTTCATGCTTCGAGTAATAACGAAGATATCAATGACGGACACTTAATTTGGATGATCCTACCCAATAAGCAAAAACTTTCCATTGGGCAATCCCCCATATAAGTAAAGCACGGGTCCGCGATGCTTCATGTCCGCTCCTTAGCTTAACTACTGTTTGGTAGTGTAGCGCAGCACCGGATGCGAGGTCAAGAAATAGTGTGGCCGCATGCTTTACTTATATGAAAAGTTTTTTCTGATTGGGTAAATACTTGTAACATTCGCAATTTTGAAAAGTAATTGTTTCCTCATTGTTCATTGAAAAATAGGCAATTTACGTAAAAAAATAGCTATATGTACTTTAGTAAAATATTTATTTTAGATCAACCTGGACTTTGAAAAATTATTTCCAGAAGCAAACCTAAACTTTTATCTTAACTGGGATAAGTTTGTTGACAAAATAGTATTAAAGAGAGGTTCACGAGTGAAAGACTCCCAATTAGAACTTTATAATGCGCTTCTTGAATGTGAAGGTAAAAATATTCTAAAATAATAAAGTCATATACGTATCAAAGATATAATTTAATTTGCTAAAAATAAAACACTGCACTGACCCACTTTGTACCTCTAAATTTTTAAGAGACTCACATAGTCTCCTAGGGGCATGTAAAAATACTAAAGTTGCCGAAGTTTGGTTATTTATTATTATTTTTAGGTGATAAAATTCCAGGACAATTAGAACTTATTTCATATCTCGTACCTCCTACTGGAAAAAGCAGAAATGGCAAGACAATATGGAAATTCTCGACCTTAGATTGCATAGAAGGGCTATTTTCCCATGCCAAGGTAATTACTACTTCGTAAATAATAAAAAACAAACAAAATCGATAACTCTTACATAGTACAATATTTTGTTCATTGTTAAAAAAGAGATTAAAATTAGTTACAATAAATAATAATTCATTTAAATAAAGATAGGTATTTTATAAAGTTGCTTCAGCAAAAATATCTGGTATCATTTAAAAGAATATTTTTAATTTATATAAAAAAAGAAACAAATTCTAGGCATACTTTATTATTTGCACATTGAATGCTTTATTGGTAATATGATAATTTTAGGAACCCGGAGATATTGACAGAATAATATCCGACAAAGTGAACAAAACATACCAAAGGAAGAATACTCTTCAACCATATCTACTTTTTGTTGGACCAACACTTTTGAATATAAAAGATACCTACATTATAATTGACAAAATTAGATATCACTTTGACTCATGCGCTAGAGCTTTGGATATACTTTTTAAAATTTTTCATGTTTTTCATGTACACTATCCTATACAAAGTGAACACATCTATGTATTAATCCAAAAGGCTGTATACAAAATTAATACACCTTATGACAAAAGAATTCCAAGCATTATGGATCTTATTGAGTAAAATAAATTTTTTCATTTTGAAGTTTAACTCGTTATTTACATAAATGATTTTTTAACTTAATACTTGTAAGCCAAAATATTTTTTATTTTTTTATTAGCTTTTTTGCTAAATTTATGATTTTATCTATCTTCTAAATTTTAAGTTAAGATGAGATGTCGAACTTGCCAAAAAGACTTTGATACATTAAGCAAGTACATTATTCATATTGATTTTTGTACATAATTCAAAAAATCATTATGAATGCAACATTTATGTCTTAAGTCACCAAGATCTTAATTTAAAACATCTAAGAACTGCTTCAAAAAGTGGTCCCTCTTCCAAGGTTTTATACCAGTATAATTGTTTCCTTATATTAAAGAAATGGCTTCTCTAATAAAGATTTAGGGTTTTGGTATAGGTTTTCACTAGAAAGTAATTGCGCTCTCACCTGGAGAGGATAGTTCCTTTAACGTGCTTGATTTAAAATCGTGGCGCTCTCATATAAAGAGATCAGCTCTTAAATTAAAACTCGTTAAGATCATATATCTAGAGACCAAGTTCTCAATTCAAGATACATGCGTTCAATTTTATTTCAGTCTGAGGTATTTACTATCTTGTCTCAAAAGAAAGGATTCCTCAGTGTAAAAGGTCCAGGAATTTCCATTGTAAATTTAAATACTTTAATATAAGGGTGCAAATATTTTAATGCAAATCCCTGAATGTCTTGATTTGAGAGCATTTAGTTTTTAACTCAATGAATAGTTTCTTAAAATAAGCTCATTGGTGTTTTCTTAATGAAATAAGGCTGCTTTTATTACAAAAGAGCTTTCTTTTAAATTAAGTACGCAAGATAAAAGAAATATTTTTCTCTGTTTGATATCCTATTTCTTTCACACATATGAAAGTCACAATTCTCTTAATTTGAAACCAAGGCTTTTGTTTTAAGACATTTTTTTTCTCTTAACGGACGTTTCGGGTTCTGGGTGTGTGAGTCAGTTTTCCTTCTCTTCCTTCTTTCTCTTTTCTTTTTCTTCCTTTAACCCCCAAACTATGTACAAATGATGGCGGCACCCGGAAGTAAAATGTTCGGAGGTAAAATACCCCTCCATTCGGATCTCCGGGCGAGGGTGCATCCAGGGAGGCCTTCATCGAGAAGTTTAATTTCTTTGCAAACATATGTGGAGCTTAACACCAATATAAACTCCGTTCACCATCACCTTCAGTCATCTAAGCCCCACATACTGTTTCTGACAAGCTACAATTGCAGTTCTAAAATCTTCAACCAGCCACCTTCTCTTTCCAGGCTACGAACTTATTTCGTCTTTTCACTACATGGGTGGTGTATGTGCTTACGTCCGCAACGATCTGGCTTGTGCTCGAGTTTCCAATCTTGAATCAGGTAGGCCGATATCCTTTGAGCTAAACTTTCCCTTAGGTCTTCAACTAAATTTATCTGCTGTTTGTACCGGTCCCCATCTAATAATTCCATATGTCGAATTCTTTGACTTTCTTTCAACAAAGATCGATAGCATAATTTTCTCAAGAATTTTAAAGTTCATGCTTACAAAAGTTTCTACAGGATCTAGTCCAGAAAACGACAGGCCAGCATTGAGAAGCAGAAACTACTACAATCAAACAATTTCTGAAGCCAAGGACTCGCTTCGACAATCGTATTAAAAACAAAGTTCTTTCTTGCTCAAATGGCAGCAAATCTTTCTGGTCCTTTGCGAAAAACATAAGTAGGAATTTTGTACCAGTTCTTTTCCGCCACTAGCTTTGGAAGATGAAATTGTTTCCCGCTAAAGGAAAGGCAGAATTATTTGCTAAACAATTTGCTGCCAATTCAACCTTGACCCTCCGTTAATCATCCAATTCCAGCAGTTACCCGCAGTTCCTCATAAAATGCCCGATATTATTTTTAAGGTAAAACACATTAAGCGTATCCTTTCTTTCGCCTTAACACCAAAGAAATCGTCTGGGTTAGATGGCATACCAGCAATCGTTTTAAAAAAATGTGCTCCAGAACTTGCACCAATCTTAACTCGGCTCTTTCGAATTTCTTACGACACAGGTATCTTTCCGGAAAGCTGGAAAGCTGCACGTGTTCAACCTATTCCCAAGAAAGGATCTAAATCTCTTCCATCTAACTATAGACCAATTTCAATTCTCTCAGTTCTTTGTAAAGTAATGGAAAAACTAATTAATTCACAAATTCTTAAGTACGTAGAAAAACACAAAATTTTGCATAACAGGCAGTATGGTTTCTGCCCAAAAGATCTACAGCAGATCTTCTTTCCTTCGTATCACACTGCTGGAATAAGTCTCTTGAGTTTCTAGGTGAGTCCCAGATCGTTGCTCTTGATATATCCAAAGCTTTTGACCAGGTCTGGCATGCCGCACTTCTTAATAAACTTCCCTCCTATGGTCTTTCAACTAAACTCTGTACTTGGCTCTCTAGTTATCTATCTGATCGTCGTATATCAGTTATTGTGGACGGCCATTCTTCAAGCTTTCACCAAGTAAATGCTGGGTCCCTCAGGGCTCAGTTCTGGCACCAACGTAATAAAACGAGGTTTCTTGCTGAAGGTTGTGCAGCGACTCCTTTATTTTTAAATATCACCATTTTACAATTAGTTACAAAATTCCACGTCATTTCTGTAATGACAGTTCAACAGCCCGTCGCTTTTGTAGCCAACTTCACTTTAGTCTTTGTGCACCTATTCTTGAAATAACTAACACAACTGGGAGTCGATTCACATCACATCCTCCCTTTTTAAATTATTTTTAAACTCTAAAAACACTAACAAAATTTTAAAATTTAATCTTTACACTAATAATTTTTTATAGGTTTCAGTCGCGCACTTCTTAAATCTAATATCACATTACTTTCTATAATCTAGATTTTTACCATTTTTTGCCTTACAACTAATATCACAAAAATCACCGTTTTGATTTACATTTAAGACCATTACACTTTTTATTTTTACATAGACTATATACACTAATAAAAGTTTTTGCAGACAGCTCTGTAGTTTAATTTTATATCTATTTACCTTTATCCCCTTTTTGTAAAAGTTAAATGCAAAAATTTTAGAAATTTATTTTTAGGTAACGAAGATTAATTATTAAGTAAGTATTTGAATTTTACTGTAAAAATATGAAATCAGAAAATTAATTTTCAAATTATGTTGACAAATATGATTTTTTTTTTTTTTGTAAATTTCAATGTTTATATTAAAATTTTATTTAATAAAATGTTAATTAATAAAATATGTGTTTTTATTGATTAGATTAGGACCAGTCTTTGTAAAGGCTACTTTCGGATATAAAAAGATGTAATATGTTATTATTATGTAATAATATCGTTTTCAAGTTGAAAAACTAGAGACTAGTTAACCTAAAAAAATCTTATTTATAACGAGATGGTCTTTTAACCACTCTTCCACATTTAGTTTGGAAATTTTGTGGTACTAAAGTGCAACTACCACTAGAAATTGAACTGTCAGATTGTTGTCCTTTACTTGAACTGTCACTACCTAATCTATTTACACTTGTTTTATTTATGTCGTTAGAAAAGCTATTGAAACTATTTACATCACTGTTCTCGAAAGATTTGTCACTATTTAAACTACTAGATAAGCTATTATAGCTTGAGCTGCTGCTAAACTTGTCAAAATTTGATGAAGAGTTTTTGGGTGAGTCGCTACACAAAAACTCTTCATTTTAGTGACTTATTGCTACAATCAGAGACCCCATTTTCTGTTATAAACCCCCCAAAATCTGATACCTCCGAACGTACCAACGAACTACCAGCCGAAGAATCAGAACAATTAATTTTTGGAACTTCTATCAAACTTTCAGTCTGTGCAAAACTTTGAAACATTTCTTTAGAGAATTTTTGAGCAAAATTTGAAGAAGATTGAGCTTTTTGATAAAAAGAACTAGAAGAATGAAAATTCTGAGAAGAACCAGGTAGAACAACAGGCTGATAATCCTGCTCTACAGGATGTTTTTGTTTGATGTTATTTAAAGGTCTTATGTATATTCTATTTCTTACAAAAATTCTACCATCCTGCAGTAAAACTTTATAGACTCTGTTATCCCCCTTTGATAAAATTCTACCCCGCAGCCATTTTGTTTTTGGTTTTATTTGAATCCAAACTTCTGCATTATTTGATAACTCACTTAAATGTTTTGTGCCCCTTTCATCAAAATAATGTTTTTGTTTTAATTGTTTCTTATCTAAAAAGTTGTCAAACTGACCTTTATTGTATAGAAAAGGTTCAAAATTTCTGTTCAATTGAGGTAAAGTTGATTTTAAGTTTCTGCACATCAAAATGTTGGCTGGCGAGTAAATTCCATCAATAGGAGTGTTACGTAAGTCGAGCAGTGCCAGATAGGGATCTTTTCCGTCTTCTCTACACTTTAAAAGTGTTTGTTTGACTGTTTGCACCATCCTTTCCACTTGTCCATTACTTTGTGGATAGGTGGGCGATGAAAAAATATGTTTAAAACCATAATCATTTGAAAATTTTTTAAAAATCAAACTAGAAAACTGTGGGCCACCATCTGAAATGCAAATTGATGGTATTCCAAATCTTGCAAAAATGCTTTTTAATATTTTTATGACATTTTGACTTGTCAAATCCCCATTTAGATTAACTGCTTCGACATACTTAGAATAATAATCAACTAAAATTAAATATGACTCATTATAAAGTTCAAATAAATCTATGCCAACCTTATAGAAAGGAATTTTTACAATGTCATGAGAGACCATGGGTTCCGAGCTATTTGATTTTCTGTGTGATTGACATATATGACAGGAACTAATCAAATCCTGAATCTGTTTGTTCATTCCTAACCAAAAAATGAAAGATTCGCTTTATAAATAGTTTTATTGATGCCGAGATGACTATAATGCAACTTTTCCAAAATGTACTGTCTAAAGCTTTTTGGTACAATTAGTTTTTGGCTTTTAAAAATTAGATTATCCATAATATTAATCTCCTCACGAAATCTATAATAAAATTTTAGTTCTGAAGGAACTTTTGAATATGTCTGAGGCCAACCCTTCTCAACATACTTTTTTAAAATAGAAAGTTCTGAATCAGTTTCTGTTGCTTGTTTTAACTTTTCCCTAATTTCTGGAGTGGTATTAAGCTGCATTGAAATTAAGCAAACTTGAGCCTCAATCTCTAAATCTAGATTTTCATTGAATGTTTTGTTTTCAAAAGCTCTACTTAAGGTATCAGCTAAAATTAGTTTTTTGCCTGGTTTATACACAAGTTGGAAATCATACTTTCTCAGCTGAACAAGCATTCTCTGTAATCTTGCAGGACAAGAATTAAGCGGTTTTTGAATTATAGAAACTAAAGGTGAATGGTCTGTTTCTACAATAAAAGGCTTACCAAAAACATACTGTTCAAAATGAGTAACTCCAAAAACACTGCCAAAAGTTCCTTTTCAATCTGACTATAACGTTGTTGTGTTTCAGTTAGACTTTTCGATGCATATGCACAAGGCATATCTTCTTGTAACAAGACTGCTGCCATGCCATTTTGGCTAGAGTCAACAGAAATTGTTGTTGTTTTATTAATGTCAAAAAACTTTAAACAAGGACTCCTGCAAGCCAAATTTTTTAAATCCAAAAACTTTGTTGCTGTTCAGGACCCCATAAAAAAGCAGAATCTTTTTTAATAAACTTCTTAAAGGATACGTTCTTTCTGAAAGATTAGGAATAAATTTGCAAACATAAGTGATATAACCCTAAAAATCTTTGAATGTCATTTTTTTGAGGAACAGGCATATTTTTTATTGCTTCTATCTTTGAATTATCAACAGAAATACCTCTCTTTACTTATGATATGACCCATGTACTTAACTTTATCAACAAATATTTTACATTTTTGTTTATTAAAACGGATGTTATATTTAGCTGCTTGTTGCAAAACTTTAAGAAGAATCTGATTGTGTTGCTCGATAGTGTCAGCAAACAAAATTATGTCATCTACAAAAATAGCTACCCCTTCGATGTCACCGAAGATCTCATTCACAGCCTTGAAATGATTTAAAAAATCGGGTCCAAACAGAGCCTTAAATCTCCATTAGGCTTACGAACTAGAACATATGGATTAACCCATTCCGAACTTTCAAATGTTCTTTGTATAATTTTTGTTTTTCAAGTGTGTCTAAAGTTTTTTAAATTTATCTCTAATTGCAAAAGGTACCTTTCTAGGAGGAATTATTACTGGTTTTGAGTCTGGTTTTAAATCAATATGATAAGGTTTATCTATGCATCCAATAGGCGCAGAAAATAAAAATCAAAACGTTTTAAAATTTTATGTGCTGCGTTACAGTCATCCAGGCTACCACTAAAAACATATGACGATGTCATATTCTCAGATTGAGCATTAATAACCTCTACTTTTCTTATTAAATCTAAAGAAATACAACTTTTCAATCCCAGTAACGGAAAACAATTCATTTGTACTACATAAAATAATATTTTATAGTTTACATTTTTAGAAAACATTTTAAATAGCAAACTCCTATTACTGGTAATTGATGTTTTGAATAAGAAGCAAGTTTAACATTAGTTTTTTCTATATTATTTAAATCAAATTTCATCTTTTTCCAAACAACTTTTCAGGTATTACATTACACATCGCCCAGTGTCAATTTTGAAGGTTATGTCAGTACCCTCAACTTCCAGCTTCTGAACCCATGAACTCCCGCTGCCACTGCAATCATCCACTCTATCTGCCCCGACCATATCTATAAAACAAAAATCACCAGCAGAATTCTGTTGTGATTGAAAACTGAAATTTTGCACATCATTCTCAACATCTCTCACAACATGAACCTGTTTTTTATATTTATTATGTGCAAATCTATTAGAATTTTGAAAATTATTATTTCTATTAAAGCCAGTATTCTTAAAATTATTTTGAAAATTAATTTTGTTATTTGAACTTTGACAAACTGAAGACAAATGTCTGAAGTTTTTGACATTTGTTACAAGTTCTAACTCAAATGCAGTGACATTTTTCACAGGATGTACAAGATTACAATTTTTACGATTTGATATTACCATTATTTTGAAAATTTGGAACCTTTTTTAAAGTGAAATTTGAAGATCTTGAACGTCTAGAAGTTTTATTCTGATGTTTTCTAACTACTTCTACATTTTTGATGAAAATTTGACCTACCATTTGTTATCTCCGTGCTCCTAGTTTGTGCTTGTTCCACTGATAAACACAAAATCAATGGCCTCACCGAAGTCGATCTACGTTAGCTTCAAGTAATTTTTGTCGCAAGGACATCATTCCGCAGACCACAAATCATGATATCTTTGGACAAGGTTTTTAGTTCCACACATACATATTGTTCTAGGCTTTGCCCCAAATTCTGCTTACAAGTTAAAAATTTATTCCTTTCATAAGTCAGATTCTTTTTGGCGAAAAATATTTGTCAAATTCATTAATTAAAACGTCAAATTTATCTTTATCTGCCTCATCAAATTGAAATGTATTAAAAATTCTAAGGCCCTCATCCCCCATTAATGTTAAAAGTTGGGCACACTTGGTTTTATCCTCTTTTTTGACTAATTCGGTGGCTACTAAATAGTTCACAAACCTTTGTTTCAGAACCTCCAGTGTTCAGACACGTTTCCGCTGAAAACCACTGGCGGGATGTCCTTGAAAATTCATGCTGCCGGGCTCTATGGACCTCAGGATATATCAGAAAACAGCCGGAACCAGTTTTGGCTTCTCTTCGATGAAGAAAATTGGGTAAACTTCTCAAAAATTGAAAATTTTTCTTACTACCACCTGGCCAACATGGCAGATTTTTTTGGTTGGGTTTTATGCCGTTGGCGGGAACTGCTACTGCGCCATGTAATAAAACGAGGTTTCTTGCTGAAGGTTGTGCAGCGACCCTTTATTTTTAAATATCACAATTTTACAGTTAGTTACAAAATTCCACGTCATTTCTGTAATGACAGTTCAACAGCCCGTCAGCTTTTGCAGCCAACTTCACTTTAGTCTTTGTGCACCTATTCTTGAAATAACCTGATGATCAGGACTGACGATCCGTCCTATCCATTATTTTAAATTTGTCGTTCACATGTCCGCGTATCATCGGTCGACCGTTAAAAGCGCGCGGGCATCGGTCGAGCCCGTGGCGTATGCGTGATCATCGGTTAGAGTCGGATCCGTTTCGTAAACGGAGATTTTCACATACGAGCGTATCATCAGTCGCTGTTTCGGTGCAGTATTGTCGTATTGTTGTCTCTGAGCAAGTTGAAAAACGTTTACTGGTCTTTTTTGGTTTGTGCAAAACAAAATGGCAAGTGGCAAAGAGAAAAATATCGTTTTGACACTGAACTGTTAATTACAGCAATTGAACAGAAGCTATGTATCTGGGATACATCTTCAGAAGAGTACAAAAATCGTGATACGAAAAATAAAGCTTGGGGAGGAAGTGGCTCAAATATTGCTAGAGGATTTCGAGAATTTTGATGAAGTAAAACAACAAGAAGCAAGTAAGTATTTATTTTATCAGTAATGCAACTAAGAATAGTAGGGTTTACAGGAAAACTAAAGAATTTGTTTAGATATATCTTATTTTATAATAATACATGATATGTAAAAAGTAACCCTGCTTTTTCAAAAGCCACCGACGTTACATACATATCTGACAAAAACATAAATTATATTTTTGAATCCTGCCATGAAACTTTTCCAGCTGGACTTACAAAATAATTAGCAAAATCATCGCGAATATTCCAAGCAGATCTATTTAGCGTTGCTGTATTACGCAAGTCTGTTTAGCCTTGTATTGACAGTGTGTGATGGAAAGCATAACCATCTTTTGCACATACATAATTGTGCAAGACACAGCAAGACTTGGTAATTTTTTTAGCAAGTCGCAGGGACACATTAAGGGGCCTATGAAAAACTCTCCACTTGTTAGTTAAGATTCCAAAAGAGCATTCAATATATCGCCTAGCTCGTGTATGTCGATAGTTATAAATCTTTTTTTTATAATTTAAATTTTTCGAGCATATGGGCGCATTAAATTTGAGTGACAAAGGAAAGGCTTCGTCTCCAACAAAAACAAAAGGCAATGATTTGTTGTAGCCTTGTGGAGACGCATCCTCTGGAATATTCAGACTTTCTGATTAAAGTTTTTCCCAAAATTTGCCATGCCTAAGTATATTGGAGTCCGAGAACTTTCCATAAGCGCCTACATCAATATGTGTAAAACAATAATTAGCATCGCAAATGGCTAAAAGCACTATAGAACAATATTTTTATCATTAAAAAGTCTGCGCCGCTATGAATTGGTTTGATAATCCTTATGTGCTTCCCATCGACAGCGCCAATGCAGTTGGGAAAATTAGCATGCTGAGCAAAACCAGATGCAATTTGTAGCCACTGGGCTTTGGAGGGATCAGGCAAATATTCAATTGTTAGATGCTCCCAAATACTGTCACATACAAGTTCCACAATACCACTGATTGTTGATATGCCCATACTGTATGTAAAATGTAGATCAGTAGTCATAATAATATACTAATATTATTAGAATCCAAAAATTACAAAAATCTACATAAAAACCTAATTCAGAGTTTTAAATATACATTTTTTTCAGTTAAATTAATTCAACAACGCTGAAAGTCAGCTCGAGATGCCTACCGCAGAGACAGGTCAAAACTAAGAACTTCAAAATCAGGTCAAGCTGCGAAGACATTTAAAAATATATATTTTTTGAAAATCTACAATTTTTGAATAAAATTTTAGACCTTAATGCTACTGATACCAACTTGAATATCGAAGAAAGTCAAAATGTAGAAAATATTTCAGAAAATGAGGATGCCATAACAGAACCGCTTTATGAAGAAGAACAAAATTCTGAACTTCTCGATGGTAACGAGCTCCCCATTCAGCTGAAAAAGTCCACATTTACTACCGCAGTCAGCCTTTGAAGAAGTTGAGTGCAACACCAGCAAAAGCTCTAAGAAACTAACATTAAAAAGCGTTTTATCTCATCACCACAGCCAGTGATCACGGTTTGTTTGTGCCTGCAGCCAGACTGGCCATCCGTTACCAATAGTGCATGCCGCACGATGCGAAGTTTTGCGACAAAATTCTGGGATCGTCTTCGCCGTCATTTGTAACGGCGCAGAAGTTCATTTTCAAAAAGGTCTGTACTCTGCGTAGTCCCATGCGGAAGGATGATATTTGTGGTACACATAAGCTGGGCATTGATGGCGTGCTTACGACCAGATTATTCATCCGAAGTGTATTCTCCAATTCTTTTTCTCACAAGACCTGTTTACCGGGCTTCACTTTCCGTTTTTCATACAATACCAAATAATTAAAACCGTTCCATTAAACACCGAAGAGATTACCCAGTCGGTACACGTCTCATTAGTACTTCGCTTGCGCCTACGCCAACGTTAATTCTGCGCCTTCACTCCAGCAGCAGTAACATATCACTAATCGACACTACTATTTTTTTATTTACGATCATTTTTATGAATTTATTTACCAGATGTCAGGTTAGACAACATTTTGTCATGGTCAACTGTTATAGCAATAGTCCCAGACAGAAAGAAGGTAAATATTGAAAGTTAAAATAAATCGCAGCAAATAGGTATATGACATATTTAATAAAAGTTTTTCGCGGGTTTGTATATCTTCTAATATATATAGGCGCCATTTGAAATCGAGAGCCTTTAGTCTTAAAATGATCCAAATATTATTCGCCTATTTTGAACACCCCCGTAAAGCATCTAATTCGCCCTCGCCGCACAGCATCTTACGTCATCTTCGAATGGCTCCTAATATCAACATGAGTGATTCCACTGTAGATGGTGTTATCGTACATTAAATTTTCAATCCATTAATGTAACATGTGATTTACTAGTACTTACTTGGTTACAAAGTATATGCATGGTAATTTTCGAATACCTGTCTCGACACCTCATTATTTAAGATTATCTGTCTGTGAATTTAGGCCGTGTGGCTATACGAACTTTTATTGTTTCTACACCCGAAAAGACCTACTTGTCCTCTTGGGGTTCTCGTATTTTGAGACTCCAGACTAAAAATTCAATATGCACTGGGAGAAAAACTAACTTAAAACAGAAGTATATACTTGCAGGTTATACTTTCACAAACTGTGGGCATGATCAGGCGTTTGTGTCATTCATATTTATCCATTGATTCCCTTTTTATTGGACATTTTAAATGGTACTTTGTTTAATTAATGCTTTAAAAGGTCTGTTTTTGTTTATACGGCCAACTAACCTGGTACAATTATCAGCTGATCACTTTCTTATTTTCGTTCACAGATGGCGAATGGTTTTCTTCCTTTAACTTCGTGGCGTTTAGCCAGATCCTTGTTCGTAATTGTGATCGGAGCTGTCAGGTCATATGTCATCTCTTTCTCTCCTTTTTGGCATGTAGAGGTCGTTTCCAGTCTAACACGCGAAGGACTGAACAATTACCAGGGTTAGTTCACGCCAGATTTGGTAACTTGCGTAATTGCGACAATATCGTCATATGAAATTTGAATGCCTCATTGTTTTGATGGCCAAGCTCGGTTACGACGAGGATGTTGTTTTGATTACGGTGTGTGCGGGATGCCATGTTTAGTAGTCTTGTTGTTGGTTTTCCATTTTTCTCCCCCAAATAAATGCTAACATTGTCGCATGGAGGCTGCCATTTCGCAGGCCTCTGATTATGTGGGCGAGCGCCTTAAAAAGTTTGGTAGATTGAGTGAAAAAATACATTTCGGTAATAAACCACTCAGTCTCTAAGAGAGTCCTCTTTACTTTCAACAATTGAATAAAGTGTAGTGTAAAGCTTATCCCCTCTCCAATTTAAATTCTTGGTTTTATGCCAACCTTTAAAGGGATTCTTTCGAAGATAAACGGTGTAACGTTTTCCTGAATTTTGATTAGTTTTGGCAATTTCTAAATGGTTTAGTTGGAAATTTGTTGATTCAGAAACACGTGCCATTTAATTGGATTTGGGGCACTACCATATGGTTTTGGAGCTTGTTAGAAGGAAGGCATTTCTTTGTTTTAACACCAAAACGTTAATTTTAAAACCCTGGACACATAGGTAAGGAGATGATTTTATACATATATTTTTATAATTTTTTGAGTTCAGTAACATGTTTTATTAGTGAGGTTATATAACTTTTTCTGTTTAAATTAAATTATACGTTTATATTATTTAGTACGGTAATTTACTTATATTTTAGAGAGCAAAAATACTGTTTTTTAAGCTAACATAATTTCAAACATATAGACCCAATTATTCTCCGAGCTGCATACTATCTTTCGTATTAATATGTATACGTTTGAATAAATAAATCAATTGTTATTAGTCAGATTTAGTATTTCTTAAAAGAGATAAAATACCTTTAAACTATATCAAATACTTATAACCCGGATGAAATACTAGTCAGTTTTGCATTTTGATACTTTCATAAACGGTTTTAGCAGTATACATTATGATGCTCATTAGAACATTCTTCTTGTTAAATCCAAAAAATGCTGTGTAATGCTGTTTGGCCGAACCTCAGATGTGGTCTCTGTAAAAAGATTTAATCAATGTAGAAGCAGACAATACTGTTTTGCCAGTAAAAGATAACGTTCGTAATTTAGGTGTAATTTTTGACAGTTCCCTAGATTTAGTGCGCATGTGTCGAGCTGTATTCAGAAAGCATTTGTAAGATTTAGAAAATTCTTTATCAAAATCGTCATTTCTTGTCAAGATACATAAAACTTATTATGTAGTTCTTGTACTCTCCTTGTTTAACCATGAGATGTTGTTTATGAAATTGTCTATGATTGGATAAACGTAGAATTCAACTTGTGCAAACTCTTGCTTAAGACTCATTCATGGTATAAGAAAGTATCAAAGGTATCTCACACTCTAGTACAGTCCGATTGGTTAAACATGGAAGAGGGGAGGGGAGCTTGCATCAGCATGCTTTTTAATAAAATTATCTTTTCTAAACGTCCATCAGCACTTATAAGCGTATTGTTTTTGTGTGACCTATGTACATAATATTAATATTAGATTTAGAGGTAAATAACACCACCATATCATCGAACCGCACATTTGAGCGTAGTTTTTCATATAATATTGCCAAATTTTATAACTTTCTGCCGTAAAATTTAAAATCTCTTTCACAATCTGCCTTTAAAACACATTACATAAAGTATATTATTAGTAAGCGACAATAACCTTGTTAAATGGATATTTTGGAGGGGAAACAGAAAATATATCTTCCAATTAGTTAAAATTAGTTAGCTTTTATTAATCCAGGACCTGTGAAACTTTCTGGTTAAGTTGAAAGTTAATTGGAGCTTATGGTTCATTTTTCCTGGTTATCCCCAACTGTTTTCCCTTTGATTGTAATTTCACCACCTTGACCAATAGCCATTAGGAGCAAGGAAGTACCAACCTGGTGTATTTACATAGAAGTATCAAAGCATTAGATCGAACTATTGTATTACACCTAGGGTGAATTAATTTACCTTTTAATCAAACTTTAGCTTCTTAAATATAGTTTCACAAATTTTCTGTGATTAACATTCCTTTTATTAATTTTCTTTTAACTCTTAATTTTACAATCAATACTTATTTGTGTAAAACATTACTCGTTCTACTTATATAAGCTACCCTGTTCCCTTAGTACTTTTTCTTTGCTGATCATTGAATTTCTCTTTAAATATTGATACCTTTTTTTTAATTTAAATATTTGGTCACCTTATTACATTTATTATTAATATTATTTATTGATTATTTAATGATTTGGTTATGTAGCGGTACTTGTTAGCGGCTTAGCTCGTTGGCTATTTAAGCGTATAATGATTTGACTTCCCAGTTGTGAGCTCTACGTGCGCGTTGGGTAAAGAAGGGGGTCCCATAAACGTTTCCATTTTTTTTACATTTAGGTTGATTACTTAATTTTTATGCTATCCGCAACATTTTTTAAACCGCTCAACAGGTTTATCTGTTATTTTTATTTTAAAACATTGTGATATTATTGTCCTAAGCTGACTCAAATGGTTAGCAACAACAATTTTTAATCAAATCCTACTTAACTGTTTTTAATATTTAATTACTTTTTTTATAACAACATAAGACAAGCACAAAAGAAAAACAAAGTATTTTAAATAAACTTAGAGCTTGCTTCAATTTTTGTGGTTTTCCTTACTTCACAAGGCTATTCCTTCTTAGACTTTCAGGGACATCTGAGGACCTTCTAACTTAGGTGTGCGGTTATTGTTAAGTTAGTGGCGCTCCTAGGTATCCGGAGTTAGTTGTTTTTTTAACGAACCTCCCCACGCCGACTTGAGTTACTGGAAGCACATTGTTACGTTACCGCGGTCTAGGAGGAGAAGATTGCGAAGCTGAAGCAGCCAGAAGATTAAATTCAACTATGGCCAGGACACTGACCTTACTAAGGAAATTGGATGATGTTTCCAAGTGGAACGAAGAAAGCAGGCTATCCCTCCTGGATTAGCGATGTTAGAGTCAGTAGCCGGTGGATCTGGAACTGCACACATATCTTCAGATGATGATGGATCAGGTGATGAAGGAAGTTTTCATGCAGCTTTGCCCAGAGTTGTTAATTCTTCTATGGCAACAGGTACAACTACTCGTTCAGTTCACCCTAGCAAGTGGAACCTTAACTTTTCGGGAGACAAGAAAGGACTTTCCCTAAGCGCATTTTTGGAAAGATGTGAAGAACTTCGTGTAGCGAGACATGTCTCCAAGGACGTTTTATTGGAATGTGGTATTGACCTGTTCAGCGGTAAAGCCTATCAATTCTATTTAGCCTATCGAGGTGAAGTAACCACATGGGACGAGTTTATCGATCTTCTACGCGAGGAGTTCCAGCCGTGCGACTATAATGAAAAACTTTTTGAAGAAATCCGTCGTCGAACTCAAGGCGCAGGCGAGAGCATTGGTATCTACCTAGCAATTATGCAGGGTTATTTCAAAAGACTGACTTGCCCTATTTCAGAAGAGGCGAAGCTTAAGATCTTGCTAAAGAATTTGGCTCCATTTTATCAGACTCAGTTAGCCCTGGTGGATATTTCATCTATTGGACAACTTAGGACGTTGGGTAGACGTCTCGAAGAACGACGTGAAGCGGTGGAGAGTTACGCACAACCATCAAGACGTGGAGTAGTTTTAGAACCTGATTTGGCATATGTGGAGGAAGAAGTTTCTACGATTGGACTGAGTGATTCCAGACGTGATGTAAAGGAAGAAGAAATTATTTGCTTTAGGTGCAAGAAGCCTGGTCACCGTGCTATTGGATGTGCTTTGCCAAGACCCAAGTACTGTTTTAGATGCAAGAAGGAGGGTGTAACATCAAAGACATGCCCTAATTGTCGTTCGAAGTCGGGAAACGCCGAGCGGCGCTCCTAGACAATCGCCCTTGTGTAGAGAGCGCAGAAAACTTAATGATTCGACCGATCCTCGATTATGTGCTGGAGCATGCGCAGAATGATGAGCGGCCGTATCTTAGAGTAAATATTTTGGGCAAAGAAGTTCTTGGACTTCTGGATTCCGGGGCATCGCGAACTATTATCGGAGGTTCTGGCTGGCAATTGCTGAAAACTTTATCGTTGAAATTAAATACGAATGAGACTCCGTTATGCAAGGTGGCAAATGGAAATCGTTGTCAAAGCATTGGAGTATGTGAAGTTCCAATGAGAGTTAAAGACAGAGTTCGGATCATCAGGACCATCATTATTCCAGACCTACCGCACACTTTGATTTTGGGAGCAGACTTTTGGCGTTCTATGGGTATCGTACCTGATCTTAGGCAAGATGAATGGTGTTTTTCTAACCTTCCCGAAATTGCTTCTATCGATATGTCACCAGACAATGTGTTAACATCTGAACAGCAGGAAGAACTTAGGAAAGTGGTTGAACGGAATTTCGAGCTTATGGGAGACGAACTAGGATGTACAAATAAGGCAGAACATGTCATCGTTACCAAGTCAAGACCAATCAAACAACGTTATTATCGTGTTTCACCTGTTATGCAACAACACATAGACAAGGAGCTGGATGAAATGTTAAAACTTGGAGTTATTGAGCCTTCGAAGAGCCCTTGGTCATCCCCTATTGTAATGGCGAAGAAGAAAGATGGTTCGCTGAGATTATGCATCGATTTTAGAAAATTAAATTCCGTCAGTGAACGTGATAGTTATCCATTGCCGCAGATTTGTGACACTTTAGACAAACTTAAGTTTGGAAAATATCTTACCAGCTTGGACATCAAATCAGCATATTGGCAAATACCTATGGCAGAATCTTCTAAACCATATACTGCGTTCACAGTACCAAATAGAGGCCTTTTCCAGTTTAATCGATTACCTTTTGGTTTACATAATGCCCCAGCTACTTGGCAACGTCTTATTGATAATGTCTTGGGAGCCGATCTAGAACCCTATGTCTTCGTGTACTTGGACGATATTGTTATTGCAACACCTGATTTTGAGACCCATTTAAAAGTGTTGGAGGAAGTTTTAGGAGGCTGCGTGATGCTAACCTTACAGTTAGTCGAGAGAAGTGCCAGTTTTGCAAACCTCAGATGAAATATTTGGGCTACGTCGTGGACAAGAACGGATTACATACAGATCCAGATAAAGTCAGGGCAATGTTGGAGATTCAAGCACCGCGAAATGTGACGGAGGTCAGAAGAATTGTGGGAACGTTTTCCTGGTATCGTCGTTTTATAAAAGATTTCTCGACTGTCATTGCACCGATAACTAGCTTGTTAAGAAAATCTAAGAAGTTCGAGTGGACCGAAGAATGTGAATTGTCTTTTAGGAAGATTAGAGAATGTTTAGTTCAATCCCCAGTACTTTCGTGTCCGGACTACTCTTTACCTTTCGTGGTACAATGTGACAGTTCAGGCTATGGTATAGGCGCCGTCCTTACTCAACCCCATCCAGATGGAACCGAGAGAGTTGTTTGCTATTTAAGTCGTAGTTTAACGAAGCAAGAGCAAAACTTTTCAACAACTGAGAGGGAATGTCTTGCGGTCCTCTGGTCTGTAAATAAATTGCGACCTTACCTAGATCTGGTACCTTTTTCTGTTATAACGGATCACTATTCCCTAGTATGGCTGCAGAACATGAAGCAACCTACTGGTCGATTGGCTAGATGGCAAGTACAACTCCAGCAGTACGACTTTAAGATTATTCACAGGAAAGGCAAAGAACATGTTGTGCCGGATATGCTGTCCCGTGCAGTCCCTAAACTTGACACCTTAGATACTGCTGTGCCTGATGTCTCGGATAAGTGGTATAAGCTGATGCTTGGCAGAGTACGATCTAAACCGTTGAAATTTCCTGCTTGGCGTGAGGGAAGTGGCAAATTATGGAAATTTGTGAAAGGCGATTATCCACTTCTTAGACCGGAATCGGATAACTGGAAGGAAGTAGTACCCAAGGAAAGAAGGCGTGAGTTAATGGCGTCCGCTCATGAACCACCAACATCTGGTCACATGGGGGTCTACAAGACATTTAATAGACTTGCTGAGAGGTTTTATTGGCCCAAAATGAGATATGATGTGGCTCGTTATGTCAGTCAATGTGAGACCTGTATCATGCATAAGAAACCTCAGGGACCTCCAAAGGATAAAATGGTATCCAACCCAAAACCAAACGAACCATGGGAAGTTATTTCTACAGACCTATTAGGCCCTTTACCAAGATCAAAGAAGGGCAACACATTTATCCTTGTAGTGACTGATTATTTGAGCAAGTTCAACTTCGTAATTCCACTTCGGAAAGCAACATCAGAGACAATTGCTCAGCGCATAGAAAGTACTGTTTTCCTAATGTTTGGTGTTCCACGTACCATCCTGTGTGACAATGGACCACAGTTCCGAGGCCGACCGTTTCTTCGACTTGCCGATAAATATAATTGTAAGATTAGATTCAACGCAAACTACCATCCTCGGGCTAATCCAACAGAACGGGTGAATAGAACTTTGAAGACTATGTTAAGTATTTATGTCTCGGACAACCACCGAGACTGGGATGTAAACATTGATCAAGTTGCTTGTGCTTTAAGAACGTCCACTCACGAGACCATGAAGCTCAGCCCCTATTTTGTAATATTTGGTCGGGACATGATACTATCTGGGAAGGATTATATTAAGAAGGAAATTCCAGGCGTGGAGTGTAAAATTGGAAAGAACCCTCAGATCCGGTCTGAGCTTATGAAGAAGGTATTTGTTGATGTCAAGACTCGGCTGGAGGCTGCAGGCAAAAAGAGTGCCGATAGATACAATCTACGTTGCCGGCATGTTGAATATCTTCCAAACCAGATTAGTTTACAAGAAGAACTATGTGTTATCGGACGCCGCCAAATATTTTTCCAAGAAGTTGGCTCCTGAGTATGTTGGACCGTTTAGTATCAAAAAGAGAGTGTCGCCGTGGACATATGAATTGCAGGACAAAGATGGAAATTCCAAAGGAATTTGGCATATCAAGGATTTGCGAGAACCGCCGTGTGTTGAAGACCAGTCGTTGTAATTTTTCGAGTTACAACGCCCTGCAGGAGTGGGCGATCAATGAGGTGTGGGCCTCTAACTTGGCGCGAAACATGTTAGGGGAGTATTCTTCATTGGTGGAAAGAATAGCTTTGCACCGAGGACTAGGTTGTGGTATAAATCCACTAAGTGCTATCTTAAAGTTTTGTCATTCTATTAGATCTAGAAGACTTTGGAGGTTAATTTTTAATTAATCCTCTTGGTTGGTTGCATCGGCTGGTACATTATTTGGATATGGATATTTCTGTCGTTGTTCCTGTTGGGCTCAGTTTGGTAGTTGAATTTGATTTTGTCATGCACTTGCCATAGATATTTAGTATTGAGATTGTATATAGGACTTCTTCTTATTGCCACAAATTTGTGGTTGGTTTAAAAATTTCTTGATTTTTGTTTAAAAGGGCTTAGTGTGGTGTGTCCTTCGGATGTCGCTTTTTGACGCTCCCCGGGGTATCTCATGATATCTCGGAGAGCAGACCGAAAAAGTGGTCACACGTCGGGGGGTATGGTTTGGTGTAGCGGCCCCTAATGTGGCGTTACTTAAGCTGGGCCATGCTACTGCGTTGGGACTCGGTCTTCTTCGGCCTAGTAGATTGCGGCAGATCGTCGGCAACACCCCCATTCGGGGTACCCTCTAATGATCTTTGTTTTTTTGTTTATTACCCATGCTATGTATTTTTCAGTGCGAGTGAATACTATAATTCAATTTCAATTGTTGGTGGACTTTGGCATATTTTGTTTATAAAGTTATTTTTTTCTTTTTCCTTCCACCTTTTCAAGATACCCCGTGGGAGGGCATTTTCGGTTTCTTTGGGAGCTTTGGGAGGTGTCTCTGTGGATCTGTCAGGGGTGAGACTAAAACACGGGAGTTGCTCCACGCTGGTTGGATGTCAACGCAATTTTAGTTTAGCTCCGTTCAACATCTCACTTATTTTATTTGCTTAGACTTATTCACCATCCCGACGATCCGGGGAGGCAGTTTCTACCTTCCGGGTCTCCGGGAGGTTTTGCCCGCGGATATTCCCCTGAAATACTTTTATTTTCTTTATTTGATTAATAGCGCTAATAATAGATATGTTATGTATAAAGTCTGAGTTGATTAAGCCTTGTATTGTCTTGTAGGTAGTCTTGCTGAAGGTGATCATTTCAGATCATTGGGAAAATCAGAAAGATTCTAAGTCGTTCTCGGCTCTGACAGAAACTGGTTATATCTGTTTTGACCATTATCTATCATGTAATCCTCGTGGCATATAGTGTTAGTAGAGGTACAAGCAGTACGTAGTGAGGCTAGGTTTCAGGGTTTAAGAAAAATTGTCTAATAATTTGAGAGCAATTCTAATCTTTCTTTTGTCTGCTTTTCTTTTGGTTCGCCGGAAAAGGGAGGTTTGTAAACTGACCAATGGTGGTCAATTTTTTCCAGGAAAAGGGGGGAAAAATGTTACTTTAAATTTTCAATCCATTAATGTAACATGTGATTTACTAGTACTTACTTCGGTTACAAAGTATATGCATGGTAATTTTCGAATACCTGTCTCGACACCTCATTATTTAAGATTAGTCTGTCTGTGAATTTAGGCCGTGTGGCTTGGCTATACGAACTTTTATTGTTTTACACCTGAAAAGACTTGGTTTGTCCTCTAGTTCCTCGTATTTGGGGACTCCAGACTAATATTCAATATGCCCTGGGGAGAAAAACTAACTTAAAGCAGAAGTATATACTTGCAGGTTATACTTTTTACAAACTGTGGGCAATGGTCAGGCGTGTTGTTCATTCATATTTTATCCATTGATTCCCTTTTATTGGACATTCTCCCGGTTATCCCCAACTGCTTTCCTTTGAGTGTAATTTCACCACCTTGACCAATAGCCATTAGAAGCAAAGGGAAGTACCAACCTGCTGTATTTACATAGAACCCAGATAAAAATTTCTCAAGTAAGATCGAACTATTGTAATGTGGACTTGGAGATTGTGAATTAATTTATACCTTTAATCAAACCTTAGCTTCTTAAATATAGTTTCACAAATTTTCTGTAATTAACATTCTTTTTATTAATTTTCTTTTAAATCTTAATTTTACAATCATCACTTATTTGTTGTAAAACATTACTCATTCTACTTATATAAGCACCCCTGTTCCCTTAGTACCTTTATCTCTTCTTATTATCAGTGAATTTTCTTTTTAAATATTGATACCTTTTTTTTAATTTAAATATTTGGTCACCTTATTACATTTATTATTGATATTATTTATTGATTATTTAATGATTTGTTGAGAAGTGGTACTTGTTAGCGGCTTAGTTTATTGGCTATTTAAGGTATAATGATTTAACAAGGGTTTTTATTTAGGACGTTTATGTTCAAGATTTTTTAATAAAAGAATATTACAGAAATAAAGTCCAAGAAAACAGAAAATAAGAATATAAATGAGCATGGTTGAAAATGTGCTCAATATCCAAAACAGCTTAACGAATATGGAATTGAAACTGCGACACAATTTAAAAACTTTTACCAGATTAAATCAAAAACTGTGCAAACCAAAAAACCGAAGAATTTTTCTTTTAAGATGCAAAACAGAAAACTTAAAGCCAACATTTTTAAATTTTAAACTAAATCATATATTATTTCCCTGTGAAAACCTAAAACAAAAAATTCGAAAACCACATTTTAAAAGCTTTTTTGACTAATACTATAAATGTTTTAATCACCGATACTACACAAAAATAAAATTAGAATAGAACGCAAAAAAACAAATACTATAAATAAACTTAAAAGTCTCATACCAAATACTGTGTTAGATGGTTTCATAAAACAAGAAACCCTAAAATTCGAAAAACAGTTTCAAAAAATTAAACAAAGTAACATTAAAAAAATTAACAACTTATTACGCAAAACTACAATTGCTGATGGAGCGAGTGATACTGTCAGCTGGATTCAAAATCTTACCAATGTTCATATACCTAATAATATAGCCGACGTTCTTAGTTTAGGGCCTAATTTTGCAGTTCCTTGTCAAATACCCAATGATATTCCAATTTCAGAATTAGTTACTAATATTAAAACTTCAATTACTAACTTAGATTCAGAAACTAAAGACAGCTTAAGATCTACATGTTGTAATATTATAGCCAATTACAAAAATAATTTGAATCAAAATTCTAAACAACTAAACCAAAAAAATTTATAAATAAAGTAAAACAAACTAAATCTTTTTAAGGAGAAACAAGGAACTAAAAATTCTTAGACCAGACAAATCAAACAAAACTGTTATAATGCACTCTGCAGAATATGATAGAAAAATGGCTAGTTTGATCCAAGATCATACGACATATAAAGAACTTAAAAATGATCCCACCAACATTTACCAGAAAAAAAATAACGAAATTATAACACATTGGGAAAACAATTTGTACATATCACCAAATATGGCAAAAAACTTAAAATACAAAACTCCCATCCCCCAAAAATATATGGCCTGCCAAAATTACATAAACCAGGTATTCCATTAAGACCTATCGTATCATGCATACAGTCCCCTTTCGAACAATTGTCAAAGTTTTTAAAGGGTATCCTTCAAAACATAGTTAACCAGAATGAATATTACATTAAAGATTCTTTCGATTTTAAAAATAAAATAATAAGTAAAACAATTCCAGAAAATTACACACTAATATCGTTAGATGTCGTCTCCCTATATACAAACTTACCCATTAACCTGGCTAAAGAAATTATCACTAAAAAATGGGACCTTATTAAACCTTTTACCGATATACGAATTTTTAAGCGCCATAGAACTTACACTTAATTCTACCTATTTCCTTTATAAAGACAAATTCTACAAACAAATACAGGGATGCGCCATGGGTGCCTCAATATCCAGCGTTATAGCACAACTCGTCCTTGAAGACCTGGAAGAAACCATAATCCCTAACCTGAATATTAATATTCCTTTCTTTTTCAGATACGTTGATGATTCTATAACTGCAGTTCCTAAAGAAAAATATGATTATGTACTTAAAAAATTTAACAGTTACCACCAAAAATTGCAATTTACAATTGAACAAGAAAAGGAAAATAAAATTAATTTTTTAGACCTTACACTCCATCATAAACAACCCAAATTAAAAACGCAGTGGTATACTAAAGAAACATGGTCTTCTAGATATTTACACTTTGAATCTCAACACCCCTTAAGCAAAAAAAACCGTTGTAATAGGGCTAGCCGACAGAGCGATTAAATTATCTGACCCAGAATATAGAAATCAAGCAATTCAAAAGGCAAAAGCAGCTTTAAAAATACACAAGTATCCAGAAAAACTAATAAATAATATTTAAAAAAAAATCATAAATTTTATAATACCCCTAATCCAAAATTAAAAAACAACGAAACAAAAAACAACAACTATTTATCAATACCCTATATTCCAAAATTATCCGAAAGATTTCAAAACGTGTTCAAAAACATAATGTTGTTGTTAGTCATAAGGGGCATAATCTTTTAAAATCCAACTTTAGTAAATTAAAATCAAAAATAGCACACGACCGAAAACTCATGTAGTATACCAAATACCTTGTAAAAACTGCGACGGTGTGTATGTGGGGCAAACAAGCCAATATTTAAAAAATAGAATAAATGGACATAAATATAATAAAACAAACAAAACAGCACTAACCAACCATAGCATAGAAAATCAACATTCTTTCGATTTTGAAAAAGTTAAAATTCTAAAAACAGAAAAACACATTAAAAAGCGGGAATTGTATGAAATGATCGAAATCCAAAAAACAAAAACGCTGTAAACGCCAAAACAGATACGAAAAACTTAAGTAAAATATATGTTAATCTAATTAAATAATTGAATGTTTTTTTAAACCAGAAAAAATGAAAACAAATTGAAAACGAAATTCTTGCTATCTATCCTATATACAGTAAACAGCTGATAGTAATAATTAGTACAAGTAATAAATTCCTGACCTTCTACGAGAGGACTTCAATACTGAATCAAAAATTACAAATTACATCGAAAATAAAATATTGTATTATTAAACAAAAATAAACTCTTATTGTCAAAATAATTTTTACTCGAAAACGGCTCATTTTATCGATGTCAAACAAGAGTACCTTTTTTTTAGCAAAAGGTTTAAACTACCCAAAAGCATATTTTTGTGTCTTCACCATACAGGGCGTAAAAAATATTATCAATAATGTGCGAAAACTAGTCCGTCCCTGGCAAACTAAAGAAGCGACATAAGTTTCAAGGGCACTATTTTAAGAGGTCTTTACTAGTATGCATCGTACTAAAATATTATCAAATTATACAGAGCGCTTTAAAAGTTATTCACGAAAAATCGATTTCTAGCTGCCCCCTTTAGGGGATCATATCTCCGCAGGGGGGCTTAAACGGAAAATTTTTATAGGAACTTGTCGTGTTATTTTCTGAATTAAGAACATATTTTATATAAACTGGGAATATTTTCAAGAGCCCATGCCACCTTCTGCTAACCTCACTTGTTTATAATGCAAGAATATTCTGGCACAAAAACAACGTTTATTTACCATAATATATCTTTTTATTGTAAGCTTAATAATTAAAATAAAGACGACAAAATATTATTGATTGTTTTTATTATTTTTTTACAAATTACAGAAGCTTTATAATTTATATGTTAGTCACCTTGGGCTTTATTATTTTAATTATTGATCATTTGATATTATTCTTGAACTATTATGCAATGTTGATGTCTTCTGGCACGGTCCTAAGGGATATTCGTAGTCTTCTAGAATCCTACAAATAAAATTATTATTATTAAATAAAAAAATTAAAAAAAAAGACAACTAGCAATAAAAGGTTTTGATAATTTACTCTATTAAAATCATAAGTATCAAATGTTTTTTACTATCTTTGGGTATTTATATCAACTAATAATTGGTATGTACTAACAATTTACAGTAAATGTCTTCAAAGTGGCAGCAACTACGATTTTGACCAAAATTGGTATACAGGAGTTTTTGGGGCCCTGATCACGAATCCTAAAGAATTTTTAGTCGTAAATATTTCGTTTTTAAAATATCCATCATCAAACTTGAAAATCGAAACATCCTCAATTTCACTATATTCCCCCTTCTTTTTGCACAAAATTCTTGATATAGCACTAAATTGGCACATATTTTATTTACCAGCAAAAATCTTTTTAAACCTCTTTAATAGGTTTATGTCTTTTTATATTAGTTGCAATTTGACGAAAAAACGTGTAAAATAAGTATAAAACAGGTTTTTAAAAGTTATTTATAAAATATTGTATTCCCATTAAGTGTTATATTAAGAATTTTGTGTAAAATGGGGGGAATATACAGAAAAATGAGGATACATTATTTTCAATTTTGATGATGAATATTTCGAAAACGAAATGTTTTCGACTAAAAATTCTTTCAGATTCGTGATCAACGCCCCAAAAGCCCCTGTACAGCAAATTATTTGGTCAAAATCGGAGTTGGTCCCACTTTCGAGACAATTACCCAATTTGCATAAATAAGACAAATAATTTTTAATATTACCTTTTAAAACTAAAAAGAAATTGACCATAAACGTTTTTTTCTAAATATGAGTTTACTTTAGTTTAATACTTACCTTAAGTGATATTTTAATTTAGTTTCCTAATCTCCATTCCCAGTCTTTCTCCTAATCAATGACCCTTTGTCCTAATCTAGCATTCTGTACAAGTACCCAACACTCAATAAAGGCCTTCGTTTAGAAAGTATAAATGAAAGATGGTATAAATGTTATATGCAATAACTAGTTAGATAGTTACTTTTCCAAAGCAATAAGTATAATTTTTCTTTTCAATCTATATCTTGACAACTGATATATTCATTTTACTCCAAATGAGCTCAGGCTAACGCTTTCACGCACTTTTGCGCCGGCGGAGCTTCCAGATATCGCTTCATGAACCCTTTTTGGTTATAGGTTATGTGATTTAAGGAATGCGTTGACATTGGTTAAAAACCGCTCAATTAAACTGATTGTTATATGCGTCAGTGGTATTATTCATTGTGAAAAGAATTTTACACTACCAATTTGGGGTTCATTTATGAAAGTATTCAGCAGCAAGAGTCACCATATTAAATTATTCAACACTAGACGGACAATATCACGTAAGTAAGCAGTTATCACATGTCATAATACCCTTATTCTATGGCATTTCTTTTCTTTCTAGTAAAACCCAAACGTACAAATTTGTACTGTTAAACACCCTGTCTCCCTCAAAAAAATATTTTATGCACAAAATACTTTTTCCAACAGCTATCCGACAGGCCTTCAGAACTGGAAACTCCACCGCCAACACCAAACAAAATGTCGTGAAAAGAATTCTTCAAAATTAGGAACAGCTTCAAATCGGGAATAGCGTCAAAATCAGTATACTTCGGACTAAGAAAGTTTCAGGCAACGTAAAGCTACAATCCTGAATGTATTACTATCGAAAATAAAATTTCCTTATAACTGCCAAGTACGAAGCCCTCTGCTAATCTTACTCCAATATTAGGAACATATCTTTCAGCAAAATAGGATTGGCGTCTCATCGCCGTAAATTCAACATTTGCTCTTATGATATTCCAAATAAAATTTCGAATCGGGAATATACTAAGTTAAGATGTCGACCATGTCAACGATTATTATTGACAAATCGGTAATTTCCACCATTCATGCATCTTTCATTCACCATCTGCTGCCACATTCATACAATTTTCAAACCCGTCAGTCCTGGAAACTTCTTCAGCTGAGCCATAATACGGCTTTAAGCCGTCCTTTACGTGAAAGTGACCCAATGATTTTCCTTGGTCGTCTGCTAGTTCATACACCAGTTTTGAAATTACTTTCTTAACAGTACTCAAAATATACTTCGAGCCAACTTTTGGCTGAAAAATTGATGCCTTTATTGGAAAGAACAAAGTTTCTTTTCCATACTTATCACCCACGTGGTAGACATCGGCATCTCTCCTCCGCAAATTGTAATGCCTAGCATTCTTTAAATAAGCCTCAGCTAACTTTCGTACTCCAATATACATTTCTGGCAATTTATCCATCTGCTCACAACAATTCTTGACGATTTAAATTCTCCAAATCCAAATCTTTAATATTTTCTAACTGACCATAAAATGTTCCATGAGAAGGTAAATAGCGTCCAAACATTAATGAAGCGGGTGTACAGTGTGTAGCCTCGTGAACTGCAGTATTAAACGCAAATGCAATCTTCTGGATCTCCAAATCCCAATTACGATGATCATCGTTCTTAATATAAGATCGTATGGCCGTCTCTACGACTCGATTGACTCGTTCAACTGCATTGACCCGTGGATGATATCTTGCGTTGAAGAAAATTCGTATTCCATACTTGGTGCATAGATCTCGGAAAGAATTGCCCACAAATTGAACACCGTTGTCCACAGAAATTGTTTGTGGCACCCCAAACTTTAGAAACACTTCATCTTCTACAAATTTACAAATTGGACCGGCTACAGCCTTTTTCAAAGGATGGAAAATAACATACTTGGAGAAGTAATCAGAGTACAGCCAGAATATACATATTTTTGTTACGCGATAGAGGCAGAGGACCCAGTAGATCCATAGAAATATACTGGAAAGGATATTTCACCTTCTTAGGACTTCCCATTAAACCTGGTGCAGACTGAGAACTAACTTTTTGAGCATTACACACATTACAATTCTTCACATATTTCCTAACATCCTGCAACATTCTGGGCCAATAGTATAGTTCTTTTATTCTATTTAAGGTTTTATAAATGCCTAAATGTGCAGCCGTAGGCTCATCATGACACTCTTTAAAAACTTGTAATTTTAGAGATCTCGGAACCACAAGTTTCCATTCGGGAAAATTTGTACGGATTACAAGCTCAGAAGGTACATGTTTGTATATTTTACCCCTGCTCTACCTTCCAATCTGGATACTTTTCTGAATGATCGACAATTTTTCGAATCATACCTTGGTACCAAACATCATTCTGGGCTTCTTGCTCAGAGACTTTAAGCAAGCAAACTTCCACACAATTTACTTGATCAAGTGGAGCTCGCGAAAGTGCATCCGGAACTTTATTCAAAGCACCCTTCCTGTAAATTATTTCCATATCAAACTGACTAAGTTTCATAGCCCATCGAGCTAAACGTCCAGTAGGATTCTTTAAATTTGACAACCACGTCAGGCTACTATGGTCAGTAACAACCTTAACGTGCACTCCCTCTATATAACCTTTAAATTTTTCCATAGCAAAGATGATAGCTGCTAATTCCTTTTCACTTACTGAGTATTTCCTTTCAGCCTCTGTTAAAGATCTAGAAGCGAAAGCAATCACGACCTCTTGATCATCCAACTGCTGCGTTAGGACAGCGCCAACTCCCACGTCACTGGCGTCACATTGAACACTAAATTCCTTTGTAAAATCAGGCGAAGCTAAAATGGGTGCTGAGACCAAAGCCTCCTTGATCTTGATAAAAGCGTTTTCGGCTTCTGCGTTCCATTCAATCTTCTGAGATTTTCGACGACCTTTCAAGAGTTTATTAATAGGTGCCGTAATAGTGCTGTAATCTTTAACGAAACGTCGATACCACGAACAAAGACCAATAAAACGTTTCACCTCAGTCGCTGTCTTTGGGATTGGAAATTCCACCATAGCTCTAACTTTCTCTGGATCCGTTCGCAGTCCTTGTTGGTCCACAATAAATCCGAGATATTTCAAACTTGATCTACAGAAGTTACATTTATCGATGTTGATGGTGAGGTTCGCAGCCCTCAATCTGTCAAAGACCTTCTCTAAAATGTGAATATGTTGATCAAAGGTTTTACTTAAAATGATAACATCGTCTAGGTAAACAAACACATGTTCCTCGAATTCTGGTCCCAGAACTGAATCCATTAACCGCTGTTGGGTTGCCGCAGCATTACACAAACCAAAAGGCATCACTTCAAATTCAAATAGTCCACGACCTGGTACAACAAAAGCTGTCTTTTCGCATGACTCTGGGGACAAAGGGATCTGCCAAAAAGCTGACTTCAAATCTATGCTACTTAAAAACTGAGCACCAGACAACCTACTCAACACATGGTTGACAATTGGCAATGGATACGCTGATTTCTTAGTTACGGCGTTTAATTTTCGTCCATCAAAACACAGACGAGGGGAACCATTTGACTTCTCCACTATTAAAACGGGACTAGCCCAAGGACTTTCGGAAGGCCTAACCACGCCTTGTTCTAACATTCGATCCAATTCTTCATTTAATATTTTCAATCTGTAAGGAGACATTACATGGTGTCTCTGCTTAATTGGTTCTGCATTCCCAGTATCGATATGGTGAACAATCTTGTTGGTCCTACCCAACCTTTTATCTGTAGAAGCCAAAGTCTTGAATTTTCTCTTACCTCATCCAATCGTTTTAATTGTTCTTCTGATAAATCTGATCGAGGACATATTTTATTAATGCTATAAATATTTCCATTAATAATTGAAACATTTGTATCCATTTTCGATTTTCCCACCAGAAAAGAATTATTCTCAAAATCAATCTTCAAATCAAACTTTCTGCAAAAGTCTGAGCCCACGATTAAAGTTTGTGCAATTGAAGGCACAATCAGCACTTCCACCAGTTTGACGATTCCGTTAAGTTCCATTGGCAAACTTACGCAGCCTTCGACCATCTGAACAGTATTATCCGCAGTAGTGACAGTAGTATCTTTGGCATTTGAAACCTTACAGTTCCAAAGCTTTAGCAAACTAAGTCCAGCTCCTCCTATCACACTATGAGTCGCTCCGCTGTCAACAAGCGCCACAATCGACCTGCCAAAAATCTGTAAGCTCACATACGGCCTATTGTCCTGTTGCTTCTCAACTAACAATGGACTAACTCTTGCTTCAGATTGCTGTACCTTCTTGCTTCTAAGAAAATCTTCTACCACTTCTAACCACTTCTGCCACTCACTTAAAGTTGTTGTATTAAACGCGTAGGTCTGGTAATTCCACTTCGGAGCACAGCGACCTATTGCCTGTGATCCGGGCGCAAACCGTTTTTTGATTTTTTGTCAGAACACTGAGGACAGTTAGGTCTTATTACACCTGGCCTCTTACAACCGAAACAATAAACTGAATTATTTTTATCTGACAGTCAACAGACTTATGTCCAACTTTCTTACAAGAAAAGCAAGTGATGACTGAAACATTTGGCTTTTTATTTTTTAAATGTTTTTTTGATGGAGGAGGAGAATGCCGTTTCTGAAAACCAGTGCTCTGTGAACAAGAACAAGAACATGCTTGACCTTTAGTAGTATCTGATTCAAAACTAAAACTTTTCCAGACGCACTAGATTTTTTTGAAACTACACCTGCATCCTCTAACTTTCGACATATTTCAGAGAGTGTATTAAGATCAGGTATATCCTGCAAAGCTAAATGAGCGCAAAAATCGGGCAAAATATTTCTTCGAATTATTTTTAATTTTTCTTTACTACCAATAGGTGTTGATAAATTGTTAAACATATTTTCCATAATAGAAATAAAAATAATAATTCTTTCACCAGGTTGTTGTTTACGTTCTTTAATTTTATTTAAAAGGTCATCTTCATAATCTACTGAGAGAAAATCTTGTTTAAGTGCGATAACTAATGTGTCCCAACTATTAAATTTATTTTTTCGTAGGTTTGACCTAAACCACTCAAGAGCAATACCCTCAAATAAATCAGAAGCAGACAAAAACAATTCCTCCTTACTACAGCCCCTAGCTATCCTTAACTCTTCAACCCGTGTCAAAAATGAAACCACTTGATCTTTATTAATATTACCATTAAAAGTTATACCCCATTTACAAACCATTGGTGAATGTTTACTATTAATAGGAAAATTATTTACTGAAGCATGCGCACTAGCATTAACACTTAAGCCGGAAGCATTATATTTCTGAAAAATTTCATCCAAGTCCTCTTGGATTACTGTTATTTTAATTAAATTATCACCCCTATAATTACGTTGTTCTTCACTTGTTTCAGCAACATTAGGAATTCGCGAAACCCTACCAAAAACATGTTTTATTCTGCTACACAGCCTCTCATACACCTCTGGACGAGAACCATTAAAGTCATCTACCTCAGTAACGATACTGCCCACTGATTCCTCTATTTCCTCTTTTTCCGTTTTAAAGTCAAAATCCTGCGTTTCATAATTAAGCCCCGGTCTAGAAATATCACTTTTCAATCTACGCCTCAAATATTTACGTTTACTAGAAGTATCTACTCTTCGATCAGTAGTAATACCTCTGATTCTTAATTCGTAATTAAGTTCAAAAACTTTTAAGTGTTCCGGACAAAAATCATAAGAAATTTCCATTGTAAATTAATAAAGTAATACAAATACCAAAGAATATACTGATTTGTACCACACAAAAGAAATAAAAAATTATATGAAGCTATATAGGCTATTTAACCACAAAACTATTTTAAATTTTAGATGCTTAAGTAAACAATACTCTATAACCGCAAAATATTCATCAAACAACCTTACAAAAAAAACCTGAAAAAAATAAATGCAAACGTTTAGTCCGTGTAAGTTTGTTCTTAAAGATATACTTGGTTTTGCTTTAAATTCCAAATAAGAAACTAACAATCTGCAGTTTGCAGTAAGACTTTAAGTCTCAAATCAATGTCAATATAAAGGAAAAACAATCTATTTAAAATAAATAAAACAGGAAAACTCAACAAATCAGCCCCTAAACGTTGGGCGCCAATTTTATGTAACCTAATTAGCTGGTAATAAAACTAGGCAACATAAGCGCGACAGCTTTTCATCGGAGAGCGGGTCATGAGTCGATTAAATTAAACGTTTGTTTGAGTTTCAAGTTTAAAAAAACTGATTATATCTATCTGAAATGAAATCTTAATTATTGGGATGTATCTTAATTATTGGGCGCCAGTTAGTGCTAACACTAACAAAAAAGAAATTGAAAACAAAGCCAAGCTTCTAAAATGATTTAAATTTAATAAATAAATTAAGTATTGAAATAATTTACACAGGACAACTTACACTTACACTATGGACTAAAACTAGACGTCTACCATCAAGACAAAGACGCGTACCCTAAAGTAAATTTGGAAAATGACTCAATATCAGTCCATAAAAAACACTGGTCACCCCTTAACCCAAAAAAAAACACTAGAATAGTGATCCTGTCCAACAAAACAAATAAACTGTGACCCTTGAATCACTATTATGCTAGGTGGACTAGCATATTTCTTTACTTGAATAAATTTAAAAAAATTAACAGGGCAATGTAACCAATGTTCCTATGAAACAATGAATTTTAAAAATACAAGCAATTAATTAAATTAATAAAAACAAGTTATTAAGACAAAAGTTTTGTTTGACTTTACAAACTGTTTTATGACAATGACATTAATTCATTGCTTCTATAGAAACGCATCGCTGCTATAGATAAATTCACGCATCAAGTAAACATTTTTGGTTTTTGGTAGAGGTAATTTGGCTCTTTGAAAATGGCAAAACTAAGCTAAGATCAACTAAAAAATATAGTGCGGTAAGTTTTAGACACCGAAATGTACTAGAAGTTTCAAGCCTAACAATTTAATCTAAAACATGTTGCGCAAACAAGGCCCTTCTGTACCTAACCTGCGGTAATTATGGATATAATAATAAATTTTGAAAGCACTTTGTTTATTACTCCGTATATCATGGTGTACAATACCAAATACCCCACTTATAAGTTTAAAAACAAGCTTAAAACTTTAAGGACGCTGCTGGAATTCTACCTTACGCAGACCTAATGCCATAATAACGACGCATTTTTGCTCAATAAGTTTACAGGCGCTTAAACAGCATAAAATCTATGGAATAACGATAGAAATCGTTCCAGAGATATTGACACAAACTTCAACTTGGCCATTTTTAAAACAGAACACACACATATGGTCCCTTTCGCGTTCAATAATTTAATTATCATCCTATATTTGGGCTGTCTAAATTAGCTATGTTTTTGTATTTGTTGGCCCCGGTATACTCATAAAATTATAACCTATCGAAAAGTGCTTAGGACACAAAAAACTACATGAAATTAGCTTTCCATCATGAAACACTCGTTGAAATCCGTCAATCCATTTTCCAGTTATGGCTTTTTAATGAATTGATTACCAAAATTTGACGTTTAGAGGTGTATCGCAAGCCAGAGGTACTCAATTCAAAAACGGGCATAAACGTTCAATGATATTGATATGACCTTGCTAACAACCCATATTATAACGAGAAAAAAAATTACCACTGATATGGGACACACTCGATTTTTTTGTTTTTTTGCAGCACTTATTGATCACCCTGTACATCATTATAATATTCACCTTTACTGAAACTAAATGCAATACAGCTTACGGTAGAAGAAACGCGGTTTTAAACTCCGTTTTAGATATTCAAATAAGCCAATTTTTTAAAGAGACTGCAGCAGTTTGGAAATGGGTCTGATCACTAGTTAAATCATTTAACATTAAGAAGCGGTCTGACTCCATAGGAATGAGTCATATCGGGGGCAGTCACATTTATGGCCTCTGAAGAGGCCTCATCCCGTAGGATGAGGGGAAAACCTGTTTCCACCCGGCGAACCTGGAATAATGTTCGCCGCCCCAATGTGACTGTAATTATTTAAAGGGGGAGTCGTGCCGGACAGAGTAAAGTTTGTTTGTGGGGCTATGAATTTAGCCTCTGATGAATAACGATGCATGCTTGATTAAAGGCTTCTTGTGGGCCGGAATTAACAAAGAAAATTTTTATATATATGGAATAGGCACTAAGAACAAAATTTTCTGGACAGTCGGCCCTTAAGGGGATAAAAAGGAAGTCCTTACGTTTTTTTATAGAGCTCTTTACAATAGAAAACTTTCAAAAGCCAATATGTACAATGGCTCTATAAACTAATTATTTTATTTTCGCCCAGCAAACTAACTTTGCTAATGCCTAAAACTTTTTAGCACCTAAAGTCCTAATTGTGCTATTTTAATTGTTTTTTTATTATCGCGGCACTAATGATTTTGTGGCGAGTTTCACTTATTAGTGTTTATGATATGATCACTCTGGGCTTAATTGTTTATGTAATTAACGAGGATCGTTAATTGATTAATTTTTTACGTTAATTATTTTTTTAAACCGCAATAACAATAATCAAAATCAAACAAAATTGACAGCTTTTTACTTTTATATAACGAGCTATACCTCTAGATAGCAGCATATTCAGCTTAGTCCAAGACCAAATAAAATTTAAATTAGTCTATTAATTAGAAAAGCAATTAATTTAAATCATAAACAAATTTCGAAAACGTCTCTTAAGTGTAATCAAACACAAAAATGAAGAAGCTTTCAATCTTCGTAAATACAAAACTAACACTTAAAACTAAAGACTAATTAACAAAAAAGTTTTAAGTTAAAATTAGCACTAAAATGGCTAATAAACAAGATTTTTCAGCTGGATTATACGTCTTATTAAAGACAACAAATAATACATAAAATACAAAATAGAGAAAAAATATTTTCCTAATACTAAGTTTTAAAATTAACCACTAATTAAAAATGTCCAATCAGGAACTTTATAGTTATTTAATCTGATTTCTTCCGGACCTGCAACGGCTTTTAATTAGCAAATGATCAAAATCAGCAATTGCTAATCCTTCTTTTCACCTAGTATGTGCAAGTCTAGGGTATATTATGAACGATTAACAGGCGCACCGATCAGCAATTGAGGCCTAAAACGCACTTAGGGATGCTGAGAGATTTTTTATAAGTCTCGATGTGACGTGAACTAAGTCTAGACAAAATCTCTTGTCTTCTGTAAAAAACGCGGTGTTTTTATATTTTTCCGGCGAGTTCCGAAAGCCTAAAAAATGGTTCTGACCAATCGCGAAGCAGCTTTTTCACCCCGAAATGAATCTCGCGACGGCCCTTAGAAAATCGCAAATTTTAAAGATTTTGTTGACGTCGCGACCCTTAAATCTTAATTTACTCGCGACCCAATTAACGTAGAACCCTTTACGATATCTTAAAATTTAGCTTTAGTAAATCCCTATCTAACTCCCAAACCTTAACCCAAATCCTCTATAAATAAAATTTTCCCAGCGGTTTTCCCGCGGAGGGACGCTTTTTCTGGACCATTTTTTCCAGTAATTAATTTATACTGGCTTTATTTAGAGCCCTAGGAAGCCAAATGACATATCAAAATATAGGTAATTCCTAGATCTATTAGTATAAAAATTAAAAAGAAAAATCTATTCGATAATTTTCTCATAATAAAGGTTTTTCCAAAATATTTAAAAACGTTTGCGTGACACAGAATTTAGCGACCCGAGAATTTTTCGATTAGTGAATGATTCATGGGTACGCCTCCTAATGATTCATGCAAATTGCCTGATTTCAATATTTTGACATGTTTTTATTAATTATAAAAATTCTAATTAATTAAACTGGGGTTTGTGATTGTTAGAAGGTCGGTCATGTTGGGGACTTTTAATTTACAAGAAAGCAGGCCGATATGAGCGCTCTGCTTGAAATACCAGATAAAAATCCAGTGGGTACACTGCTTACGATTTCTTTTTATATGCGGACGCCGCATCAAGTTAGGTACCAATCAGAGACGAGGTGATTTTCGGTTCTCTGTTATTGGTCGTTAAGTTGCCTGGAGCTCGGCATTTAAATATTGTACGGTACTAAGTGTACCGCATTTGGATATGAACTTTGACTAGGATTTTGGGGGCCAAAATTTTTAATTTTAATTATTGCAAAGCTTAATTTGCAACAGCACGACAAAAACACCATACACTTAACAGAATCACGCTTCAGGTCATTAAGCAGCGTTGCCTAGACCGCATACGATCGTTGGGTGTTATTAACAACAGCTTAAAGAAAAAGACTAAAGGGCTGAGAGATACAAATAAATTTGTGACTAAACCCTCTAGCTTTCTCGCAGACCCAGCACCAATGGTTGAAAATCCGCCAAAAGCAAATGTTGTGGAACAGTTCTGGAAGGATGTCTACGAGGACTCGAAGCCGTTACGACGGGACACTCCTGCTTTAAACAACTTTAGTGCCTATTGTGCCAACAAGGAACTTAACCAGCACGAAAGTCCACCAATCACGACGGAGGAGGTGAAAAGAGCCCTAGATGGTGCAAGGAATTATTCTGCACCGGGTCCGGATATCATTAATAACTTTTGGTGGAAGAAATTCCCCAGTACCCATCCGCATTTGGCCAGAATCTTTGATTCGTGGTTTAATGGAGACACACCAATTCCTGAATGGTTTGTCGAAGGCCGGACTAGATTAATACCAAAAAGGGAGATCTAACACAGCCAAAGTACTACAGACCAATTGCCTTAATACCAGCTACAAGGCTTTTACTAGAAATTTGTATTCTAGAATACTGAGTGCAATAGATCCTATTCTCTCTGATATAGGGGAGCAGCGAGGAGGAAAAGAGGAATCAATGGTTGCAAAAAAATCTCTTAATCGATAAATGCATCACACATGACTCAATCCAATACAAACGCAACCCTCAGTATGGTATGGATTGAACTAACCAGAACTAACCACCTGGAAGAAGAGAGCGTAAGGTAACCCATCTGTTTTATATGGATGACCTGAAACTCTATGCAACTAGTGAGCGAGATCTACAACAGTCTCTTAAAGTGGTTCACGAATATACCAAAGATGTTGGTATGGAGTTCGGACTTGATAAATATGTAAAACTTAGGCTGGTGAAGGGCCGATATGGTAACGATTTAGAGGCTGATCAACTTGCTGACAGCGCGATTCTCCGTCCGCTTAGAAATAACGAAACGTATCGATATTTAGGTATCGACCAAAATCGTACTTAGGATGTTAAAGCTGTAAAGGCCGAGCTGAGAAGCAATTACAGGCAACGCTTAAGGAAAATATGGAAATCCGAACTATCAGGATTGAATAAGGTTGTTGCAACTAACATGCTAGCAGTTCCTGTATTGCTTTATTCGTATGGAGTAGTTAAGTGCTCGCGAGAATAGTTGCGCGAACTGGACGTTAGCACACGAAAAATGATGCATCTTCATCGCAGCATCTATCCCCGCTCATCAGTCTCCCGCATTTACCTCTCACGCCATCAAGGAGGTCGCGGCCTTTTAAGCTTGGAGTGTATGCATGATCGTTTGGTTTTGAGTCTTGCTTGTCAAGTTGCCAAAAGCACGGATCCACTGCTGCAATTAGTAAAAGAACATGAGATGGCCAATGTTGGAGCATTTTTGTTCAAGGCAGCCCAGCGAGCCGCGGATAAATTCGGTCTCAGATTTGAAATAGATTCTAATGACGACCAATCACTTATAGGACAGGAATCTAGTGCTGTAACAGCTGCGGTTAAAAGAGCCGAACAACGAATGCTGTTAGAAGATCACATCAATAAGCCGCAGCACGGAGTCTTTTACAGAACATCAATAGACTCGATCTATCTCGAAAGCTTACGTTTGGGTTTTTGAAATGCGCCGAGCTTAAGTCTGAGACCGAAGGATTCTTACTAGCATGCCAAGATGGGGTGATAAACACATTGGTGTACCGAAGCCAATTTTCCAACGTTCTTGACACCGCATGTCGAGCCTGTCGACAGCAACCCGAAACCCTTATGAATTTATTGTCAGCTTGTCCAGTGCATGCTGTCAATAGCTACATCCATCGGCATAATGACGCTCTTCGGGTACTTTACTATCACCTGAGGCATTACTACGGCATCGATGAAACAGCAATACTGCCGTTTGCTCTCGGAGACATGGAGGCAGTAGTGGAAAATGACAACGCGTAGTTCCAGTATATGGAACTACGCGTTCCCAACAACGCATCAAATTCAAGCGAATATACCCGACATCGTTCTCCTTGATAAGACAAACCACACCATGTATGTAATAGAGTTCTCCGCCCCAGCGGAAACTAACATCGATATAAAAGAACGGGAGAAACCAAATATCAAGATCTTCTTGGCGAACTTTGGAGGCTTTATCCGGAGTATACCGTGCAATTGGTTGTCCTGATAATTGGCGTTTTGGGAGGCATGAAGAATAACATATTAAAGGAAATGAGGTACATTCCAGCATGCGAAAATAAACCCGAACAACTGGTGATGAAGATGCAGAAATCTGTTGTCCTTGGATCCCTTCATCTACTGAGGCAAATGAATTTGGCCGAAGATCACTGACCGAGCGGACGCGAGGAGTGGTCTTCGATATGGATGGCCTTCCGCACGACGCGACGCCCTATGGGGTCGGAGCCATGGGATACGTTGTGTTGGATCTTTTAAATAATAATAAGAATAATAATAATAAGATAAAGGATACTTTTTATGAGGAATGCAAAACCTTGTGAAACGTATATAGCAAATTAGCTAGCATACCTGAAAATTCCTTGTAGAATAAAATCTTAAATCTATAATTAACTGCAATAATAAAAGGGACAGGTTAATCACGATTTAATTTTTTAAAGACAACCTTTTACTAGTGGTAAAAAAATCCATTGACATGCTACTTTCAGTAGAAAAGTTTCCTAACATAATTTTATGTGTTAAGTATATTAATGTTACTTGTCATTTCACTTCTATTCGCCTTTTATCTTAGGTATAGCATTTTTTGTCAAATAAAAACGCATCAATAAGAGTTTTATGTAATACCACTCAGGGTATCTTGTATCGTTATACAATATTACAATTATGCAGGACCACTGCTGATTATGTTCTTTGCAGTAAGGTTTGCAATAATATTGTTTTAAAATATTTAATCAATAAAACAAGTGTTAAAAGTAAAGTCGATCCAAATGTAAATGCACAAGCCATGCATTAATAATTTTAGTATTTAGTTAGTAAGAGAAACTCTTAATCAAATTGTAGATAAAGTACTCAACTTAGAAACTCCCTATGATAAAAATAAATGAATAGGCTTTAATACTAATAACAGTAATGATTTACATAATGTAGGGGAGGACAGCAGAAAACGGAAGAGTGTTAGTAGGTCAAATTCTTTTATACCCTTGCCTGTCACACTGGGAGCTGGACAAGTGTTAAATAAAAATTCTGTAGTTATCAAGACCAGGGATGTTGCGACTATTCGCATCCGCATATGTGGAACATCCGCATCAATTTAGACATCTGCATATGCATAAATCGATGCGGAGGTGATGCGAATGCGGAAGGGTAGCAGGTCAGGTCACAACAAGAAAGATAGGGGTGGTCCTGGCAAGTGACGCGAGTCGACCGCACGTGTTGATTAGCCAATCGTAAAGCAATAATTTTGTTTTGGACTTCAGTGAATTGGTGACGATGATGTGTCTTGCTATTGTTTGTATTTTAACAAGATTGGGAAGCGCACGTTTGTTATTTTATCGTAAATAGTCAATAACAAGTTTATTATCTTTTATTGTGCTTTTTGTTTAAAAGTACTACGCATATATAACTGTGGTATTTACGTACGTAAGTACTACGTATTACGTTAAGTAAAGTGAGTGCTGCTTTTTTAATTTAAATTGACTTTTGTTAACTTATTGGACAAGTGAACTATGCCATCACCTACGCAAAGTGAAATTTGGACCCATTTTAAACCTGTCTAAAATGACCGGGATAAATCTCGGTGTAAAATATGAAGTAAAACATATTCTCGAAAGGGTCGAACTACATCGTCGCTAATAAATCATCTAAGATCAATGCACCTCGAAGAGTTTACTTTGTTTAAAAACGCCAATAACAAAAGCAGCTACAGAATGCAAAAACTATGCCGGTAAGTTGTATTTTAGGCCAACATTACCTAATTTAGTTAGGTACTTACTTATCCTTATTGTAGCCTTGTGATATTGTAGTAGTTTTGACTAATTATATATTTTTAAAATTTTAATTTTTTTAAAAGTAATTTCTCTAATAAAAAAAAATTGAACCTACAAAAATTGACCAATTCCGAGTAGTAGTAAAACATGAATTTAAACTAACAATGACTGATGGAAAAATGTTCAGTGTTGTTAGTAATTCTTCAACTTAATCCTGCGGAATTTGTGGTGCAACTTCAAAGGTAATAAATGATCTAAAGAAGGTTTTACGCCTTCCCGCAAATGAAAGTTTTTATGACTATGGGTTTTCACTTTGCACGCATGGATAAGATGCCTAGAATGTTGCCTTCATATCTCCTATAGAGTTTCGTAAAAAAGTGGCAGATTCGTGAAGACTATGACAAAAAGTTGTGAAGGAATGAAAAGGATACGTAATAAATAAATTGAAGGAGGATTTGTCTTTGTTAGTTGATATTCCCAAGCAAGGTTACGGCACAACAAATGACGGAAATACAGCACGAAAGTTTTTCAGAAATTATAATGTTACTTCTCAAATAACCGGTAGGTAATCATTTTTGGTACTGTTCAGTTAAACCCAGTTATTTTTTTTAGGTCTTGATTTAGATTTTATCAAGCGTCTCTATGTCATTTTAACCACTATGAGTTCTGGGTACCAAATTAATTCGTAAGCATTAGCAGAATATTGCAAAGCCACAACCATACTTTACATAAGACTTTATTATTGGTACAACATGCCAGCGAGTCTACACAGAATACTAATTTTCGGACCTGAAATCATAAAAGAATCTCTATTACCTATTGGCATGTATTTAGAAGAGGCACTTGATTCAAGGAATAAAGATTTCCGAAGGTATAGAGAGTCTTTTTCTAAAATGTTTTTTGCGAAAAACAATGAGAGATGTTTTTTGCGGACTACTAATATCTTCGGATCCCTATATTTCATCTTTGTCTGATTGTGTGGGTGCTCGCTCAAACAAGGAACCCTTAATTAAGAATGTTCTTAATTTGGTTAAAGAACCCAAATTGCAGCGATATAGACACTTATTAACAGATAAAGATGAAAATGATTTAGGTAGTGATACTAGTCCTAGTGATAGTTCCTACTAAGTATTAATTTGTTTTAAATTTTTAGAGTATTTATATTTTTGAATCATTTTTGCAATGTATTGCGTATCCCAAGTAATTTTGGGCAATAGGAAACATTTTACTAATAGTTAAAACAGAATTATTTTGCACTAGAAAAGTCCCGCCCGTTGCATTTAACAAAAAAAAATGAAGTTCACGAAAATAAAGTACATATCTTTCTTTTGCAACTTGCAAAAAAAATTAAAATAATGCTCTATATTCTCGTGTTATGCATGTCTAAAACATTTAAAAATTCATAATGTACAGAGAAAAGTCTAAAATAGTAAACCATTTATTTTATTATTATTATTTTTGTAAGTAACTTAATTCTTAATCAACTTTGACTTTTTAGACTGTACCCAAATTATGAATTCTCCAAGTGTTTTGGGCATAACTTAACCAATAACTAAACCATTCATTTCAATAGTTTTTCATTGTAACTGCAAAATAAAAGACTACTATATAAACTGTACACGAAAACATTTTCAGATTTTTTTATTAATACTTAGTTTAAAGCATACAGAACTTTTGTAGAGCAAAATACTTTTGTTTCAACCCTCATTACAAATTTTCGTCATTTGGCAAGAACTTTATAAGACTCTTTGTATAATGTATGTATAAAAATGAAGGATTTTGTTCGTGTTAAAAATTATAAAGTAAATTTATTATTGATTGTTTAACATAGATAATAAAATAAAACCAAGTTATCAAATTTTAAAAAGTTATACCTAGTTTATAATTTTAAGCTATAGGGATATTCGGTTTATTTAAAAATACCCTGTGTAAACCTAAAAATAAATTGTGTTATCTTCTTGTTTTAATATTTATAAGCTTAAAGTTTTAATAACGTGAGTTTAAACATTCCAAAAGATTTATGGTGCATATTCATTACCACCTAATTTTACAATAATTACCTCTGTGCGCCACTCAGCTTGCTCGCTTAATTGATTCTGTGAGTTTGAGTAAGACTTGTAATTTAATTTACTTTTTTTTAAGTAGATTTTTTGAAATGCCTCTTTGCGGGCCGGATCAAATCATATGCGGCGAGTAAATGGGAATTGAAATCAAAAATAATAGCTCAAGTAATAAGAGTCCTATAGACTTGTTTTCATATAATATTAATTATGTATACATCCTTGACCACGAAACATAATTACTACCGTAGATTTGTAGAAATTATGTACAGGGTGTAATAAAGGTGAAAACCACTCATGTATACATTATAATATATTTGATAAAAAAAGTTGTAGATAAATGTACATTCATAAGTCATAAATAAAAACTAATACTGTCTTCTTTTGAACAAAAACTAAAAATTACATATATACAGGGTGTGTCAAGTTTCTTGAGGAAAATCAAAACATAAATGTTAAACAAATTATTGCCACTATAGAATTAAGCTTTATGGCACTACCATCAAGCATTGTAAAAACATTATGTACTTAATGTTTATATCTCTATCGTTGCTGTTGATGTGAAACGACTGAAGACTATCAAGGCACGAAAGCATTCTCTCTTCTTCAGTTTTGATAATATCTTTTGATTCTTTCATAAACGTAAATTTAATGGGTCTACAAAACATGGTCGAAGAAGGTCTAGGATTTTCCCAAATTTCTTTATTGTTGTTGTCATCGATGAGTTTCAAAGGCACAAAAGCTGTAAAGAACACAAAAGCATCCGAATTTTCTGACTCAGCAAATCTTTGTTTATATGTAGAATGTCCACTACTGCCATCAAATCCCCATTTACCTAATAAAGTTAAGGAATTTCCTGAGTTTTTGGTGAATTTTCTTCCACAGTTTTCCAAATACTTGTTGTTTTATTCAATAAATCCTGCAAATTAACTTCTGCTGAGATTTCACTAACGAGCGTATTTGTAGGCAAAATATCTTTTTGTATTGCTTTAATTTGTACAAGGAAGGAAAGCAATCAGGATGCAAAGAATTTACAGTATTTCGCAGAATATTATACTTTGTCTCTGAAAGATCTAGGTCTAAATATAGAGCTAAAGTTTCTTGTAGCGACATACATCTCCCAACATTTGACGATGAATTAGATCGATTTGCAGACATTCCGGCAGCAAACTCAAGCTCTTCCGCAGTCCAGGTTTCAGCAAGTTATTTTAAACGCCTCCGTTTCGTTTGAATGCTTGTATCTTCAAAACATTTTTTGGCCTACCTCGGCTTTTCTTTAAAGTAACTTTAATGCATTGTTTTCCAGAAATAAATGATTTAACGTCTTCTGGAATAGAGAAATGTTGACCAAGCCAAACCTCGTTACGTTTAAAAAATCTGAACTTCTTCTACCACACTGTTTCCATTTGTATGTTGCTCTTAAACAAAAGTACTCTGCAGCTTTATATATTGTGCTTTTAATATTCTCTGGACACTCTTCTATATTTAACACATCAGTAATTTTATTATATATTGCGTTCGTTTTATCTTCGCGATTCTCAAGCCAAATTTCAAAAAGTTCCATGTGAGTTACTGAAGGAAGCATTGCTAAAAAAATTTATATCGTTAAGTTCCGCAGATCTCCGCATAAAAAGACGGTGATTTTATATTGTCTAAGGACAGATTTTCAAATTAGCAGAAAACCCCATAGGTGTTTTTGGAGTATTTGAGAAAAGCCCTTTAAAAATGAGATATTGAATTTTCGCTGCAATTTTAGCACTGTTTTAATAAAGCCTCACAAAATATTTGTATTTGACTTTGACGTAAAAATTAGAAGTGCGTAAATTAGTACATACCTGGAGGGTCCATCTCTGTTATACAGTTTATTTAAAGTAATACTAATACGCTGTTAAGTATGCAATCAAATGTATCAAAATTCACAAAATTTGGGTGGAATATTATGCCAGTGCCGAACGACAAACTTTAAGCCACTGTACACAAAACGATACATAAAATATTTACATCGAAAGAATATTTTCTTATTCTTTGTTTATCGATGTTCAAATTCCGCTGATAAGAAATTCTCGGGCTTTCAACTGTTTTTACATTTTTGACCACAGGCTATCTTTTTCTTTTTATTTCTACGTTGTCTTTACTTGCTACCCCTGGGGCTTTCTACCAGCTATCTTTTTGTCAATTTCCATCCATTGGTCAATGTTTCGTCTTTGACCAACTTTTGGTCACCGTCTGATTGTGTTAGAATAAGAGCTTTCTCCATTCAAGTGCAGTTTAGATGTTTAAGAATTTTGTATAAAGAACATTTAATTTTCCTAAAACATAATGTGATATGCTAATAATATTAATATTTTTGTTAATGGGCAAGTTTAAAATTTAAATTCTGATTTTTTTTTAACACTATTACCTTTTACAGTAATTATCAAATATACTTGCTATTAATAACAAAATACATTAATATGATTACGTACATAGATTTTTATTGGAGTAAACATTTTATTCTTTATTTTACTTTATTTTAAATCTAAAGCTAAAGCTTAGTCTAGGTAAACTTCAGTTGAAGTTTAAACTACAAACGATGGATTGGGTATGGTTTAAACTGCAAACTAAGTTTACAGTCATCTGACATCTTGATATTTATTGTTTATTATTTTAACAGTTACTTTTTTTTTAAGGTCGACGTTACCTTCCATAGTTTAATTTTCAACCCGTGAATGGTGTGGGTTATCCGCAATCTGTAGATTAATGTTACATAAAAACCAGTATAAAAAAAATGTACCTATTTTGGTAGGTTGTGTTTAATTTTTATTCATTATGAACAAATTTTAAGAGACTTTCAAAAAGTTGCTTATTGATGATGAAGAACCTTATAGATATTACTGAGCAACCTCGAAGCGCCCCGAATTAAAATGCACCATTTTACAGATAAGGATTTTTTTAGCGGTTTTGAATATCTAAAGGAACCCCGATTTTCTTCTACTTTTTTTGCTCCTGTGTTGCAGAGAAATACAGATCAGTAAGGTTTTTTGATAAATCCTTTTAAAACCTTAGTTATTCATTAATTTAAATTGCCCTTTGTCCCAGTACTCAATTGCTGGTTAAACTAAGATTCTATATTATGCTTCTGGAAGTATGGGTATTGTTATGGAAGATTTTGGAGGAACTCATAAAAGTACTGCAAGTGTAGTTATAAGAAATTTTTCAAAAGCTATTACTGCTTTAGCACCTTAATTTATTAATTTATCACGAAATCAGAAGGAACTTTTAAATATTAAAAAGAAGTTTAAGGATATAGCGCAATTTTCCAATGTTATAGGTGCAATTGACTGCACACCTATACGAATTTAATCGCCTGGTGGGCTTAGAAAACCTAACTATATTTTAAAGAAATTAGTGTATTTTAAAAGATTATCATAGATTGATAACCAATTAGCAAAAACCTAACAAAAATAGTTTAGGAACTTTGTTTTGTTTTATGTTTAAAGTTTTAAGGTATCTGTTTTAAAATATATTTAAGGTGGAGATTGTTAAAAATCTAAAAGATTTTTTTAAAATAAATGTACAAAAAGTGTCAGATCCAGGCAAAAAAGTTACAAACATTATTGTTAGGTGGCCTGGCTCTGCCAATAACCGGTTTATTTTTAATAATTCCAGACTAAAAGCTGCTTTTAATCAGGGTTTATTTAAAAACAGCTTTATTTCAGGGGATACACCCTAAATGAACATGTCACCTTTACAGCAACCCATAACAAACAGATTTTAAGTTTTAGACTAGAATTAGGGCTTAAATTAAGTACCACACTCACTATAATTGTGGTAACATCAGTGCTGAAAGAAGATCAAAAAAAAGTTGAACTACAAAACGATCAACCGTTGATTGGGGGCAACGGTGTTCTTCTATAGGCAAAATCTTGTAAATAATAATTTTGCCCATTTATGAGTGATTTTTATAAAATAAGATAAAAATAATTATTTACTATAATTATGTATAAACTAGTTAAAATAAAAAAGATGATTGCTTTAAAGTCGTAATATACTTTAAAAAATCATACTGTTAATAACTAAAAGAACTTTTAACATATTAGTTTAAAATTTATGTAGGTTGGGCTAGCTTCATAAATTACGTTTTATTATTTCCTAAAATTTAAGGTAGTGAATAATGATGTCAAAAAATGTCAATTTATGCTATAATAATACTGTAAAATTTTTATTAGTCTTTGTTAAAAACTTTAAAAAATGGGGGAACAATATCCTGTATCACCCGGTATACTCATTATGACAATAAATTGTATTTAAATCGTTTTTTTCTTTAAACTAATTGACTTTTAATTATTTTCAACAATATTTTTTACAATCTTTGTATGTATTTTTAGATATTTTGTAAAATATAAAGGATAGGCAACTTGAGTTTACCGGAGGCCAAAAGACACTAAGGAAATTAATACATGGAATATGACAAGATGCAAAACAATATTTATAAACATGTTTGATTAGGAATTTATCTATCTGTATTCTAATATAGATATATTAATTAATTAAAAGTAATATATTTTAATTACCTTATCGATGGTGTCAATACAATACCTCGTATCTTCACAATTTTTGCAAATGAAGATTTCTTTTGTGTTTTGTTAAAGTTTACTTATTGAATCGATAGATGGTGCCACATAGACACTCAATAAAATAATAACGTGGGAACGAGCTAAAAACGAATGCAATACCTCGTAACTCCAGTGACGTATGGCCGTTGTGACGAAAAGTGAGAGGTTTGGTAAGTTTTTCATTGCTTTTCTGCTTGATTTTTTCAATTTAATTTAGTAAAATGGTATTTTCTACAATATTTATTGTATACCTAACAAATTTAAATAATAATTTTATTTTAAATATATGGTTCTACGAAGAAAATTTGGATATTTTTAGACATTTGGAGATAAGTATTATTAAATAATGCAGCTTTACTTTTAATAAGGTAGATACTTGTTATTGATTGCTTACTTAGAGGGTTTTATCGGAGTATTATTTTTTTAAATATATTTTAAATAATTTATAGGGACAAAATGTTTTAACCGAATACCCGGCGTTCATGAAATATTTGTTTTTAAAAACCGACCAGAAAATGTACACTTTCTAGACAATTTTTTTGTCCAGAAAATAACGTTTTGCCGGTCAAGACCAAAAAATTGACGTGAGGGACCGAAAAAAGTTTTTGCTGAAATCAAAAAAATATCTACTTACAGCAATTTCTGCATTGGTATAAATTTTTTCCTTGAGCTTAACTCAGGTATATTTGTTTCAGATAAACCACATTTTCATTAAAAGTTTCGTCATGTCCTCTAGAACTAGAAAATTTTTAGCGTTGTGCAATAGCGATATTAAAAACCAAAGCCGAAACCACAAGAGTACCAGTATTAATGATAGCTGTGATACTAGAAAAGATATTGTTAAAACTTACCCGTCCTAACTGAAAAGATTTTAAAAAACATTCTAGATAATGCTCCGATTATTTTTTGTATACCGAAGGGAAAGAAAATTTATCTCATGCACTCGAAGAAGGTAAAGAAGATGTAGATGTAGTTGCAGAAACAAATGACCGGGAAAAAGTATTATATAGCCAAAACGAACATAAAGAACAAAACGGATCAAGAGAGAAAGGAAAACAAGATTGCATCATAACCAGACCAAAACCTGAAAATGATTACCTTATTGAAAGTGAAGAAGAGAATAGTGTCAATAATAGTGACGAGCCCAATTTTTTTGATGAAGAAATTATTGAAGATCAAACTGAAGCTAACGACCGAGGAACTAAACGAAAACTCCATTAAAAACTGCGGCTTCAAGGAAAAAGTATTTAGGCTACCGCAGACCCCAAAAACAAAACTTACATTTCATGATACTGAAAGGAATGCTTGAGTTCTGGGGCCGTCATGTTCATCAAAAACATGCAAGAAATTTCCAAAAAGTTGTTGTCAGGAAGTCAGTGAAACCGAAAGCGAGCAGATTTTTACATCTTTTGGATAAACTTAAACAGTTGGGAGCAAAAAAAAAATATGTTTCTAATTTACTCAGTAGAAAGGATACTGCAAGAAAAAGAACTGGCAATGAGACATCAAAAAGATCCAGCTCACTGTTTTATACATTAAATATAGGATGTAAACACATTCCTGTTTGCAAACAAATGTTTTTAAGTACCGTAGGGCTTAAAGAATGGACAGTACAAAACTGAATTGATAAATCTATATATGGTACGCAAGAACCTTCAACTTCTAGAGTCAGCCAACCACGGTGCAAAAACTAAAAAAGTATTGAGTTTCTTACTACCTTTTTAGATAATCTCCCTAAACTGCCAAGTCATTACTGTCGAAAAGGCACAAACAGGCTCTACTAAGAGCAAGATTTTACAAATTTTGCAGATCTTTTTAAACTGTACAAAGAAAAAACATTGTAATATTTCTAATCAAAGTGCATTATCTAGAAATACTCTGATGAAATATGTAAAAATCAAAAATATTAGTATATTTAGTCCGAGGAAAGATCAATGTGACATATGTATGTGTAGAATTCCAAGCTGGAAATTTACTACCCAGTGTGTGGGAAAAACACAGAAAAGAAAAGGAAAAAGCTCAAGAAGAAAAAAGCAGTGATAAAATAAATGAAAATCTTAATAAATGTCACGTGATATGTATGGATCTTTAAGCCGTAAAAACATGTCCATCTTTACAGCTCCTTGTATTTTAAAACAAAAATATGCTGTTACAATTTTACCGTTTTTGATCCAAAGACCAAGAATGTTATTTTTGCTACTGGTTTGATAAAACAGATACTGACTTACAAGCTTTTGCATCTTTGTTAATGGATTTTTTAAAAGAAAATATTTACTGCAAAATAATTTAAACGAACAAAAACCGATCATAATTTTCTCTGATAGCTGCACCTACCAAAATAGAAATGCTACACTAGCAAACGCTTTACTTGCTTTGTCACATCAATATAATGTCAAAATCATTCAGAAGTTCCTGGTCAAAGGTCACACCAATATGGAATGCGATAGCGTACATGCAGCCATAGAGAAAAAATTAAAGAATAAAACCATATCAATTGCCAATGACTATCACCGAATTACACAAGAAGCACGGTTAAATCCCAAACCATTTGAAGAGATGTGTCCAACTTTTGATTTTTTAACAATTTTAATGTAGATCTTGTTTACCAATCCAATCGCCCCGGAAAAAAGCCTGATGAACCTACCGTTACTGACATACGAGTTTCAAAATATGAAAAGGGGAAAATCCAGTACAAACTTAATTAGGACCAGATTTTTAAAACTTTGCCTCAAAAAAATGCTATTAAGAATGTTAAAGAATTTCCAAAACTGCATACTGGAAAACTTCCAATAACAAAACAAAAATATGAACATTTACAGGATATAAAAAAAACATCATAAAAACTATTGGAGCTTTAACGATAATCTGTTTTTAAAGTGAAAAGTTATATAAGTAAAAGTTAATAAGTGTATAATGACTGACTAATAATGTGTTCACATATTATATTTTTAAATACCTAAGTAATAAGTTTGTTATCCTACAATACCTAATATTATTCTTAAGTAAGATATTTTATGTTATAAAGTAGGTAACCAAATAAAGTTTATATACCAAAAAATCAATAAAAGGTATTTTTATTACAATACCTTGTATCTCCAACCCTTGACAATCATTTCTGTACAATCCCACTTATCTTTATTAAAACAAGAAATACGAAGTACTTGTTCAAACAAACTGTCAGAATATAAGTATAAATGCCCTTCAATACTTCTAAAAACTTAGCATTCTTAAAAAATCTAAGAGGATTGGTTTTATTAATTTTTGTTAATTCCTTTAAAATTTAATTTTTCTCTTATCAGTGCCCATTGTGCGTACAAATTGATAGCGCACTCACCTTGCAGGTAAAATTTGACGTTTAGTACCTAAAATGGCTTTCATGGCAATAACATTTGGTATTTTGGACAAAGTTTTTCGATTATTAAAAATATGGATTTTAAGTAAATTAACATAATATGGTGTATATTATTCCTTGGATTTCCTTTTATACGCACGCTTTTTCTCAAGCCGGTATTGCTTGGGTAAGTTATTTTAAATGTGATGTAAGACTGAAATCGCCAAAACAACATTAAGTTTCTATTTTTCTTTATGGATTATTTATTAGTTTAAGGTAATAAATTTGAATTAAATGAAACCATGAGGCCCTATTTGATACTAAATTCCCTTTAATATTTCCAAACTATAAATCGACGAGTAAATTCAGCCAAAACTAACTACAAAATTCTTAATTTGCAAATTTAACTATAAAATCTTTACTAGATTATATTTATACTTGTAGCGATCAAAAAGGTTGTTACACATTTGATTATATCCGCAAGAGTTAGGCTAGGACGCATTTTTCAACACCAAAACTGACTTCTCTGGCAAGTTTTGCAATAACTGACTTTTGATCCACGTCATAAAGTTTGCATGGTTGATTTAGTCGTGAAGTCGTCACCAGTCTTAGAACCTGAAAAAGGACATTAAAAATCAATTAAGTTTTGTAGACTAAGTCATTTTATAGCTAGTCATTTAATTATTATTTGAATAATAGGTATGTGATTGTATTATTATACATATTTAGAAGAAATGTAATAACACGTGTGAAAAAAATAAAACATTTAAATTGCACTCAGCAATATAGCATTATCTACATTTGTCATATATTCAAAATACATTCTAAAATCATTGTAGTTCATTGAAATTTTAAATTTTTACAGCCTTTGCAAACACTTTTTAGAGGACGGAATTTTATTTTTTGATTATTAAGGGGAAGTCAAAGTAAAGTTAAATTTAAGTTTGTGGGCTGCGGCCACCATCTTAAAAAGAGAATGTAAACGGTTATTATTATTTATATAAAAAACTACTGGTTTCACAAAAAAAAAAACATTTTTTGTTGCAAATTAAATGCTTTTTAATTTGGAGTTAGTTATTTTTTGTAAGACAAAAATAAGAAAGATATTAATAAAAATTAAGGCCATTTGTGTAACAGTTTTTTGTTTAACCCAATACATTTCGTTCTATTTATTTTGCGAAAAAATAACATTAAGCATTTTTAAAGAATAACATTTAAAAAATTATTTTGTTTTTATAACTTTTTATCGTCCGATAAAAAATTACAAAGTTATAAACAAAAGTAGATATCAATTTCTGAAATTTGTTCTTCTGTCAAGAGTAAACATCTTAGTTTACAGTGTGGTCAAGCGGGTTGGAATAAATTCATTTAAAATTCAGAGTTTTGTTTTTGGAAAAACGTTGGAACACGTCTATATTTTTTTGGCTGTGATGTTTTTATAGTAAAATCATGATACAGGGTGGCCCACAAATAAGCAATGGACATCAGCTTTATTTTTATAAGGCAATACCTATTTTTTATTACATTTTTAAATTCTGTATCAAATTCTAACTATTTTGAATATATCATATGTTTTACCTAAAGTTAACAGTTATCGAGAAATTTACCATCAATGTCATACAATATTTATAAAATAATCATAACGTAACGTAAGTTAAAAAAATATATATATCTAAAATTAAGGGGTTTGTTTCTTCGGAACCTTAAAACGTTTATTTTCATTTTTGCTTCGATTTTTGGTGTTAAAATTATGTATAGTAGACTATGGGGCACTTTAAACAGACAGACGCCGCCGACGCCTGACTTCACGACGCCACGAGGAATCTTGGACGACGCCTATTTTAGGGATTGCGCATGCGTCAAGGAATCTTGTGCAAGTGCGTGGCCACGGCCTGTCATCTGTTAAATGTCAAATGCCACTTGCCACCTGTCAAATGTCAATAGGAATCTTACATAACCTAGAAATATGGACGTCGCACCTCGGACCAACGCTTAGGGCTCCAACCTTCGCCCCGGGGGCCCCACGATCGCAAGGGTTAACCTTAGTTGTTAAATGATTGACATAACCTTAAAATTTTTATGAGTGGAGTAAAAATATCGACAAAATGGTGAAGGTAAAAATAATTATAATCAAGAAAAATACAGTCGGTAAAAATACAATGTAGTAGGGAGAGATAGCCGATTGACGGGCCTCCGTCCCCCGGGGGAGCTTATTATCTCAAAATCTCTGACGTCAGCAATTATTTAGTAATCTTGAGCAACGCGTTTTTAAGGGCGTAGCCCATAAAATCTGTCAAACCATAAATGTCATCTGTCAAATGTAACCTGTCATATGTCAAAAACCACGTGACTTACAAAATGGCCGCCTTGCGTAGGATACTTGCGCTATAGTCATAAATTGATTTGCGCAAACTCAAAAATTTTAAGTCGTACCGTTCGGGCGCTATCGACAAAAATCGTAATTTAACCCTGATGACTCATCATGGAAGAGCGGTTTAAATTTTTTAAATATAGTATTACGTCATACCTATCGAATAGCGAAAACCGCATGACGCCATCTTTAGCCATAAAGGCGTTACAGCTGTTTAACCCTAGAATACTATCGTTATTGGAAGTACGCTTAATACTATCGACACGTAAAATTTACGTATAATTAAAAAACAAGTGATATAAAGTCCAGATCGCTCTTATCATGCGGGTGTATCAGTTAATCAAAGACAAACTTTTGTAGTTACAATCTATTTTAACTTGTTTATTAACACCTTTTTAATGTATCGCGTTAGTTAAATGAAACAGATATATGCAAGTTTTTAAAACAAAAAAGGGATACAATTATAAATATAAGTGGCTCCATAACAATCAAATTAAAAGGGTTTTGATTAATAGATGACATTTAAGGCATATT